>JAOXJP010264482.1:0-20704 GCA_025762735.1 Platanus orientalis
AGACAGGTAACTGCTCTATGCGAAAAATGCAATACAAAATCGAAAGTTGGATTTGTGGGCCATTTAAAAACTGTAACTGCTCCTAATTTATTTTTGACTTTAAATTCAATTTTTAACCCATTTTTCATGTTTGCTTCAATAGGCATGGCTCACAGACCAATATGTTTGGAACCATGCTCCACAACCACCACAAGTTTACAAATTCCCTTATTACTCTTCCCCTCGAGGAGTAGGAAATTTGGGTAAATTAAAGTCGACTTGGAGCTACTTTGCCCTTAGCACAGATCAACTTGGATTGACTACTTTTTGAAGCAACTACTTCATTTTGGGGTCTATCATCCATGTTGTTCCACATTGGGGAACAAGAGCTTACACCTACCATTGAAGAGTTGGAGTCATTCTTGGATTGAAAACATTGTCATGGCATAGGTGCGGTGTTCCTAGCCTATAAACCCAACTATTTCAAGGACTTTCACGTTATAGTGGGCATTCCCAAAGCTTCCTTACCCAAGAAGTCTCAGGAGAATATTTGCATTATCCTTTCGATCTCTTACTAAAAAGAGGTTGAAAAAGAGTTGGTGACTTCACAGATCCAACCAAGTTCAAGGCTTTCACATTGGTTTTCATGGGACAACTCTTATTGTCTTACAACTGACATCACATCAATGATGTCCTTTGTGATATATTGGGGAAACACTTGTAGAAGAAGACATTAGCCCTTATGATCATCTTTAAGACCCTTGCTAGCTTGTCACATTGTGCCCAACACTAATGAGGTCGATTATACGGTTGCCCAACTTTTCTCCAAGCTTAGTTTCGTGAGCATGTGACTACTTTATCATCATTCCTTACACATATTTCTTGCCATTTGGCCCCCGCATAGGCTCATGTCAACATTCTACCTCTTTAGGTCAAAGCTACGACATTTGATTATCGAAGTCTACTTTCTAGTGTGCTTCCTAAACACATCACTTGGTGAGTCAAGTGGTACAAGGCACATTATCCATATTTGTTTGCCGAATGGTGCATTTATATGGTCATCATAGGTGTATATCAAAGCACTCCTTATGTACTCATACGTGTCCTTTGTCAGTTTGCTCTCTGATAGGATCTCTTTGACTTTCTTACAATTTATGGGGACATTCATAAACTGTATCATCGGACACCTAATTTCATTTGGTCTTGCTTGACCGCACTTTGGGCTGGCTCACATATTCGGGCCACTTGGCATCCACCACTTGTGGCTGCAATGGTTCAGGCGATGTCACTTCCTTATGAGTAGTGGCTTCCTCATGAGCCTCCTACACAGCCAGATACACCGGTTGTTTACCTCTTCAAACAAGAGGCCTTGCACAAAGTCACCTTCTACATCACATTCAGAGCCTTCTCATACTCTGCAGGAGTATGAGCCAGCCCTTCAAGACTTAGGAGACGAGCGAGCCCAACACTCATAGACCAAAGCCTCTTTGGAAGCTGAGTCTTGTCTCCTTGTTGAGGCCGTGTTCTCACGAGATTATTTTGAACACAGGAACAATACTCAGTCTGAGCTCATCCATGCCTTGAGAGGTGAGCTCAATGATACTAGGACTTCCCTTGCTGACTTAGGAAGTGAGATGCATTTTAGCAACAACATGGCATACATACAAGATCAGTGGACGTTGTCATGGGTTCAAGAGCTGAGAAAACAACTTCTCTCTTTAGGCTACAAACCAGTGCCGACTCCACCTCCATCACCTAGAGTGTCTGAGCTCTAGTTTATTTGTTTTTTTTGTTTTTTTTTTTTCCATTTCTAATGGGTCAAGCACCCTCTTTTGTAACCACCTCCTTGGCCTTTCTTCATGTGGGGAATTCATGTGGTAGGGCCCATACTTCGAAAGGCAGCCAACAGACATCTATATATCATTGTAGCTATCGACTATTTCGCTAAATGGGTAGAGGCTGTATTTTTGTTAGCAGTCATAATGAATAACACAACCAGATTTGTATGGAAAAATATCATTTTCCGATATCGTGTTCCCAGTAAAATGATCACTGACAATGCAACTAATTTTGTGAGAAAGGATCTTGAACTACTTTACAAAAACTTCAAAATGCACCACCATCGGTCTTCTCCATACAGACCATAGATGAACGGAGCAGTGGAAGCAACCAACAAGAATCTCAAGAGGATCTTACAGAAAATGGCTGTCAACCACTCTAACTATCATGAAATGTTGCCCTATGCACTTTTTGCCTATAGAACATCCATCCACACTTCGATAAGGGCAACCCCATATTCATTGGTTTACGGCATGGAATTAGTCTTGCCAATTGAAGTAGAAATTCCAAGGTTCCAAAACTTAGCGAATGTACATATTCTAGAATCAGAATGGGCACAAGTTTGGCATGATTAGTTGAATCTTATTGATGAGAAGAGACTACAAGCAATGAGTAATAGATAAGCCTATTAAAGGCACATGACAACGGCTTTCAACAAGAGAGTCAAGCCTAAAGATGTCAAAGAAGGAGAATTAGTTCTCAAGAAAGTCCTTCCACGTGAATAGTCACCACAGGGACAACCATAACCAAATTATGAAGGACCTTTTATTGTCAAGCAGAAACTGTCTGGTGGGGCATTACTATTGGAAAATATGGATGGGAGGACTTCCCCAGCTATGTGAACTTGGATCAAGTCAAGCAATTCTTTGCTTTACTAATGTAAGTCTGACTTGTGTTAAAAGAAATCTTGAAATGAGAAGGCCTTTGACTGGCCATTTTGTTGAACATTCTTTCATTCTCTAAATAATTGCATCTCCGAAGATCATTATCATTCACGTATACAAATCCAGACAATCGAATAAATGGTTCAAAAACAAAAACAACAAAAAGGAAAATCAAAGCAAAAAAAAAAAAAAAAAGTAACAAAAAAAGAGAGAGAGAAAAAAAAGAAAACCATTATTCTCAAATATGGATTTTATACAAAACCATAATCTTCTTTCAAATGACATGATCTTCTTCCAAATATGGAGATCTTACAGAGAAGCATTATCTTCTTCCAAATATGGGGATTTTTGTAGAGAACCATAGCATGAGGATCTTATAAAGAACCATAATCTTCTTTAAAACATGGGGATCTTATACAGAACCATAATCTTCTTCAAGACATGGGCATTTTGTAGTGAACCATGATCTTCAATTGCAATAAATCTCTGAAAAAGAACCATTCATATACATATCTTTAAATTCTTCAAATCTGCATATTCAAAGGTAAGTCTTGAACATATTCAATAAGCCATTCATTCAACAATGCATTTACTCAAAATCCTTAGCATTTCAATAATTTCTAAGCACAAGTTAGCATTATACATGTCAAGAATTCAATCAAATTGAGACAAAAATATATACCCCATACAACCGTTTTCCCAGAAAACCCAGACTTATTCGAGGACAGGGGCAAAAAAGGGACAAAACAAAAAAAAATCAATAAAAGCTCAGAGTGAAAACCAGAAATAGCGCTCTGACCCAGTCATGGAAAACGGGGGCAAAATGAATTAGCACTCACGGTGAAAACCAGAAATGGCGCCCTGGGCCAAGATAAGTCAAGTCATGAGCACACAACTGTGAGAATCATCATTTGGCACAATAGAAACAAAGCTCTCCAAACATAGGTAGGAAACCCCACCTTTATTCAAACACTCTTCCGACATAAAAGAGAGACACATTCAACATCCAAAGTTTACACCTTCCATGCCTCATCCAAGCTAGGCATGAAACCGCAATATATGCAAAACATGACCTAATGTACTTGAGAGTCACATACCAGGCCATTACTACTGTTCAAAGATCCTGAGGGGCCTAATTTTTCAAAACTTATGGAAGAATTTTTACAAAATGAGTTGTAGATCTCTTTCAAAATCATATAGCAAGTTCAGTCGACCCAGGTTTCAAGTTTAATCTTTGATCAATCAACACTGGCAACTGTTGGCCACACCTTAGCTCGCTGGGAAAAAAGCCTTTTGACTTAACTATCGCAACTCAGGAAACAAGGAACAACCAAATGCAATATTAATCAGAGATGATGCGTCATCTCCAATAAATGTCACTCATGGCCAAGCAAATTGGGGATGTCATGTCACCTCCCAGTAAATATGAATAGAGATGATGCGTCATCTCCAACAAAATTTCCACTCACAGCCAAGCAAATTGGAGATGATTCTTCATCTCCTAATAAATGTGATATGAGATAATGCAGTATCTCCCATCAATTGTGATTGGAGACAATACATCATCTCCCATTAAATGCAATCAGAGATGACCCATCATCTCCAAAAATTGCCACTCATAGCCAAACAAATTGGAGGTGATGTGTCATCCTTTTTCAAAATGCAAATTCCAATCATCTTTCAATCAATCACTTTTCAATAAGCAACTTTCATCAAAGATGATGCATCATCTCCCTGTAAGTTCAAATCACTAATTTTTAAAAGCAACTTTTATCCAAGATGACATATCATCTCCTTGTAAGTTCAATCACTTTTCAATAAGCAACTTTCATCAAAGATGATGTGTCATCTCCCTATAAGTTCAAATCACCGATTTTAAAAAGCAACTTTCATCCAAGATGACATATCATCTTCCTATAAGTTCAATCACTTTTCAATAAGCAACTTTCATAAAAGATGATGCGTCATCTACCTATAAGTTCAAATCACCGATTTTAAAGAGCAACTTTCATCCAAGATGACATATCATCTCCCTGTAAGTTCAATCACTTTTCAATAAGCAACTTTCTTCAAAGATGATGCGTCATCTCCCTGTAAGTTCAATCAATGTCTTTTCAATAAGAAACTTTTATCAAAGATGACATGTCATCTCCCAATAAGTTTAAATCTATTTTCAAAATTAACTTTCATCAAAGATGATGCATCATCTCCTTATAAGTTCAATCAATTTCAAAAACAAAATAACTTTTTATCTCCCGGCAAAGTTCATCTGCGATTAGATCAGTCAGATGATGAGTCATCACCAAGCAAATTCCATCCACAGCTAAATCAATAAGATGATGAGTCATCACCCAGCAAAGTCTGTCCACGGCAAAACCAACCAGAGATGATACATCATCTGCCAACAAATGCCTATCAAGGCAATGTTATCATCCAAATAGAAATTATATACCTTTCATTTCACAACATTTTGAAAGCTCAGGCCGTAGTAGGTTCTGTGAGGACTCTATGATCTTGCCTCACAAGAAATGGTTGGAATCTTCGACATGGCTAATTGTCTAATCGGGTTTAGACAAATGTCAATCTTCGTTCCATAGCCTATGTACCATGTCGACTATGTTTCCAAATTGGATGGTTGAAATTGATATGTAGCACTGATCTCTCAGGATCTCCATGGCTTTTGGTATAAGCCTAAAAACCTCCTGATATACCCCACCAGGCTGTACAGGTTTACTAAATCAAGTCGGTACTCGACTTTAGAGAAAGGCTAACATAGATAACCGCTTATCCGAGTGTAGGTAGGTGTCATCACTTCATAGCCTATGTATTATGTCAATCATGTTTGCAAATTAGATGGTTGAAACAGATGCATAGCACTAATCTCTTGGGATCACCATGGCTGTTGGAGTAAGCCTAAAAATCTCCTGATATAGCCCCTGACCGACAATCCCTGGTGCAGACAAATTGTCTCGTTAGCATTCGCCTATTTGTTCGTAGGCGGATGTTGCACCTCGATTCATAGTTTATATATTATCTTGACATTAACACCATTAGGGAATCATGTATAATACATAGCAATGGGCTACTCATCACCCCTATAGCTTTCAGAGAGAACGCAACAACATCTCTAGTCCTGATTAGTCCTATACTTACACTCTATTAAAGACGGGACGATTGTAAGGTAAAATTGACATGTGATGCCTATTTATGAGAATGTAAGCACACATCACCACTCGTTCCATAAAGTTTGTATAATTCCTAGAGCCATAGCATGGATTGCTATCATGCTTGAAGAATCCTCCGTCACAACAATGGGTTACTTATTAGAAAAACCCTCCATAATTTCTCTACATGTCCAAAATAAAGCCCCCTATAGTTCAATCATTGGTACACCCAATCCACCCTATTGAACGCCTTGCCTTTACACTAGCCACTCTTCATTTAGTAAGTTATCTACTGCATGACTTACTAACGGCCACCCCATGACATTTGCTTGACCTCGAACACAAGTAATTCTGCACTTTGATCTATCAAGTCTATACAATGCTAGCTTCTGGCCATAGTCTAAACAACTATCAATCTTAAGTAGCATCGTCATAGCATGAGTTATCACCCCCAAAGCTTCTCAAGAAAGAGCACAACAACATTTCTCTGCCAATCCTAATGGTCACCGCTCAATAGACTGACCTGTTAGCACCAACCTCCTCTAACATTAGCTTATTGGGACATAAGCACATGTTGCCTTCACTTTCAAATGTTGTGTATTATACATACTGTAACAATGACTAGGTTGTTATTACCTAGGTAATGCACAACAACCAATCATGTAGGATCCCACCCTGGCTTTTGGAGAGAGTCATTATACATTCTCCCTTGTATGTCCCCATGTTGTGACATTGTTTAAGTGGGACGAAAATGATGCTATAGAGTAATCCCTAGCCTATGTATCATCGCATGATGGATAAATCGTAAGTAGCATTGACCTTCCAAGATCCTATAGCTTTTTTTATAGAAAGCTTCCCAAAATCTCTCTGAGTCCCGTAAAATACGACACTTGCCTAACTGGGATGGGGGAAATGTCGTAGATTGATCCGGCTACAAATTATGATTGATGTAAAACCCGAGCAGTTTTCATGCATGATATTGGCATATTTATCATGATTGATGTAAAACCTAAGCAGTTTTCAAAAGTGATACATAATTTTTTCATAACTTTTCTAGAGAGAGCTTCATTAACATCTTTTCATGAGTCCCATTAAAACGCTCAAGCATAGTCGTAAAAGACTCCATAGCAATCAATTTTCAAATGATGAACAATTATCCAATAGAATAATCAACAAAGCACATAACACTTTAATGTTTGGAAAATTTCAAAAGAAACTTCAGTAATTTATACAACTTAATTAAGCTAGAGATAAAGACAAATGCATAAGTCATCTGAATGGTTCGTATGATTTATAGCTTTTGCATGATCGATTTTCTACAATGTTTTTCAGCACTTGTGACTAATGTCGATGACTTACATGTCTCCCGATGCAACACATGTGCTAATAGCAATACCCCTGACATTAGAGAAGATACCAATTGCTTGAATGTAACTCATGGATAACCCCATTTTAAAAAAGAGAACCTTTCTATCGGTTGACACCCATTTTCAAACCCAGACAATTGAAGGTATATACAAAACACCGAAAAGAGTAGACTCTCAATTTGAGAAGGCATTTTAAAAGAAAAGCAATTGCAAAACCCTGATCCAAAAAATCAGGGACAAGTTTTAGCCCACCATGCTTTCTTAACCAAATTCGTTCTATAATTTTCAAAACCACCCACCTAATATCCATGAGTTACATGCAAGAAAGAGGTGTCGTCTCACCCAAGTCAAAATTAAGGCACTTCCTTCTTTGCTATGTATGGCAAAGTGACACATACGAAAGAGGGGCATTTGTAAGCACCTAAATTTTGACTCGGGTCATCAAATGTAATGCAACATCAAAGCAACACTTAGACATCAAGACTAAGAAACCCTGATTTAGGGAGAGCAAACTGGACTCTAGGAGGTTAGGCATCTCTTATGAAGTCTTCCTCAGATATTTCGGTCATAAAAGCATCACCAATATCATACCATGTGTAGTACACCACAAAGATCAGCCCAAATACACCATTTTTTTTGTCAAAACACCAATTCTCCAAGTATTAATGAAACTATGAGAGTCCACATTTAAGACTTCCAAAGACATTGCCTTCAATCTCCCTAGCCTCCACAAGCCCTCCCGTAGCGAAGCATTATAGGCGAAGAATTATAATTTTTACCCCTTTTTTCCTTCATAGGTGGAAAAATTACCACTTTACCCTTTTACCTCCAAAATTTACCCTTGAACCCTTAAAGGACTCCTGAAGCTTCCCCCATCACCAGAGTTGTGTCATGTCAGATCCTGCACACCCCAATTTCCACCACCTTCAAGGAACATTTTATAGAATATAACTTTTTTGAGACTGCCAACAAATTTATGCCCAACATGATGTGTACTTTATGAAGGACAGGTGCGGGATTCAGGACAAGGGAAGTGATGAAATCCTTGTCAAAGGGTTAAGAACAAGCGATAATTGATTTGTCATAGAACCCAACAAGCATGAGATGGATATTTATTTTATGTCTTAAAAGGATAAGAATAATCCTTGAGATTAAAGATTCGGTCATATCAACTTTAGAGATCTCTTTAGGCTAAGCAAGAAAGAAATAGTTAGAGGCTTGCCTAGTTAATCCAAGTTGATAGTCATATGTGTAAAGGTTGTCAAATGGGCAAACAAACTAGAGTCTCCCACAAGAAGACAAACCAAATAGGGACATCTAGATCTCTAGAAACTTCTCCACTTGGCCAGTCCAATAAGAATGAAGAGTCTAGGAAGTATAAAATACTTCATGGTATTGGTGGATGATTTCTCATGGTTCACGTGGGTGGATTCCCAAGAGAGAAACCAAAGCCTTTAATGAGTTGCAAAAGAACTCAAGTTGAAAAGGTTTTCTCCATCAAGCTCACATGAAGGAGCCATAGAAGGGAATTCAAGAACCACAAGTTCTTCGATTGGTGTTGTGAGAAAAGATCAAGATAAACTTTCATCACAAAAGAAAACAAAAAAAGGAGCTCAAAGGGATTATCACATAATGATATCCTTGGTGATCCAAAGGATGGAGTGAGAACAAGAAGGCAACTCAAAAACATCCTAAGCCATCCTTGTTTTTGAGGGGTCACTTGCTCCTGTGGCAAGGATAAAGTCTATTTGAACCATGGTTGAGGTTTGTAAGTCACTATAGTACCTAAGGGAATCCTTAGTGTTTTTAAGTAGCCTCAAGGGCGTGATAATGTACTATAACTCTTGTATTAATGCTCTTGATCATGTTCAACCTCTTTTGGTGTGGCTTATGGATTGCATGTTTAAATACTTCAAAACCATTGATTAAGTGATCATGAGATGTGAAAGTGAGGTGGAGTCACTCTTCACACAAAGAAGGAGTCACACCCACCATAAGAGAAAGAGAGCATTCGAATAGGAAGGACTAAACGTGCAAAACCTGATCAATTAAGTAAAAAATTGGGTAGTTTTAACACATCTAGATCAATCCGGATCCCATCAGATCAATCTACCTGGATCCATTCGGCATAGCCAGATTGATCCGACTCGGCGGTTCCAACGGGAAATGAACCGTTAGTTAGCTTCAAAGGGCAAAAATTTCCATATTTTCTTCATTTCCCTCTTGTTCACTCCTTCCATTAGCATTCCCTTAAATTTCCTTCTTCTAATCTCTTCCCAAATCATCTTTAATGGCTCCACCAAAGAAGGATGATCCTAAAGGGAAAGGAACTACATCTTCCTCAAAGTTGCCGGTTCAAAAGAAAAAACATCTGCCTCCAACCAACTTTGGAGCATTTTTGGATGGCTCTCGCCTTGCCAATTACCATCACTATTTCTTGAAGAGACCTATAGTAGTGGACCGGCCTGTCCACAAGAAAACTCTCTTTGACACACTTGTGGGGTATGAGCTAGTTTCTGGCGGATAGGAATTCTTGATGACCATCAATGGAGAAGTCTAGGAAGGAGCAGTGCGGGTGTTGTGGTCAAACATCCACAACTAGAGCTTCGATGACCTCACCTTCCATACAAAGGTCTATGGAGTTCATATGGATATTGATCTATTAGCACTATCCACCTTGCTCAGGATAGCCAGGCCCATTGGCCAAGCAGTAGCATTTTCACCTGAGGAACTAGACAATGCCGTAATTTCTGAGGTATTTGGTCTTGAGGGCATGACTTGGTTTGAGAAGCTTCAGGCCACTGAGTGCCAGGTTGACGTGTAGTTACTGAATTTGATATTCACCTACAACTTGTTCCCGACCACACACAATAATGACATGTCAGACACGATGGTGTATGTCATTTATTCCCTCCTTACAAAGAAGGAGATCGACGTTGCAACAATTCTATGTCACATCATCATCTCTGAGGCACAAAACTTCAGCACCTCACGATTGTTGCCCTATGGTGTGATGATTACACACCTTTTGGAGGATTATGGGGTATCATTTCCCAAGGATGCCATACCTTAAAGCAAGGGGCTGAGATAGGTCAGTTGACTATCCGGTGGATGCATCGAGAGGGCACACACTTGAAGAAGCAGAAGTTGCCTTTTGAGGCTGGACCTTCCACCACTCCAGCCACTACAGTACCACCACCTCTTATGCACATGGAGATTCCATCAACAACAAAGCCAGTTGATCCTCCTCTTTCAACTCCACCAGCTCCTAGGGTGAGCCCCTAGTGCCCACATTTGTGAGAGAGGCCTTGGACGGTCTCGAGGAGTTGTCCGACTGCATCATTGGTCATTTAGAGAAGATGGCAGATAAGCTCAATAGCATTAAGCTTAGAGTTGAGCGATTGGAGCGCACAGTGGCTCCCCAGCTCCCTCACCATCATAGTGTTCCACTTGATCTACGAACGCCGAGTGAAAAGGATGAGGATGAGTGATTGTGAGGATGAGTGTTATTACTTTTTGTATTTCTCTTACATTTTGTAATCCTTAAAGGATTTAGAATTTTGAATATATGAATGAAAAACAACTTTTTCACTTATGTCTCATTCTATATCTCTTTCGATTATTTTCTTTGTTTAAATTATATTCCTTGTGTCAATTTCACGACAAAAAGGGAGAAAAATATAATAGAGTTCATGGATATAGGGGGAGAGATTGCTATATGAGTATTGATATAGGGGGAGTAGAGTAATGCATTGAGCTAATTTGAAAATTTTGTCTTAAAACTTAAAACCTCTCTAATGCAATGAACTATCATATACATTATTCATATTACATTTCATATGCTTACTTGAGTATGCTTACTTGAACATATGTATTTCTATTTGACTATATTATATTGGCTTGAGAGAGGTATTGTCTGTCAAATGTGATTTCAGGTTATGAGGCTAAGCATCTAAGCAAAGATCTTGAACTAAAAGTGTAAGCACAAATCAAGGGGAAGTTTAAGAGTTCAAAAATCAAGAGTTTAAGACTTCAAGACACATCATTTATTTTAATGTATAACTCTTATATTTTCATGGAGTCTGTAAATTTATTGCATATATTTATTGTACCCCATCCATGTATTTCATTATGTTTTGTCATGGAATTGCCAAAGGGAGAGATTGTTAATGTAAATTATCAATTCCATAATTTGTAAAATATATGGAGTGGTAAAGGCATGAAATGAGAAAAATGCATATCTTAATCATGTCTGTAATCATCAAGTGCCATTGGTTTCCAATAAGGAAAACAAGCTCCAAACACTTGAAGTCGAGGATGATCCGTTCCCAAGATTGCCAAGGTTCGAAGACTTGAAGACCCAAGGTTCATCAAGCTCAAGAAAGGTTTGTAAAGCTATACAATATGATAGACATAGGCTAAAAAGATTAAAAGTCCTTTGCATAACCTCATGGATCAACACATGCCACCTACATAAGTCCCCAAGTGTGTGGGAGTAGGTTTAAGGCTTAATGGAAGAAAAATAAGGGAATCAGATTGATCTGGATGGTGTTGGATCAATCCACACTTAACGGATCGATCCGCTACTTACTAGATCAATCCAATAAAGCTTGGGTGTCTCAGACTAAGACACTGGATCAATCTAAGTATGCTGGATCGATCCATGCAAATCAATCTGACATAGCTAGATCGATCGGCCATTACAGAATTTAAAAAAATATATAAGATCAACGTCTACGATTTTTTTACCATTGGGGTAAATACCATATCAAGGGTGCATGACTGTGCTTATCCCCTATAAATATGAAAGAAGCTCAAATGAGCTCTCCAACACACAAAATTACATTAAACACAAAAGAGAAGAGAGAGCTAAGGCATTTACACCTCCCAACTACCAAAGGCTCATGCTAATGAGCATTGATTGAAGATCAAAGAGCCTTTAAGTGCTTTCCCAACACTCTACACTTGAAAAATAAGAAGACAAAAGAAAGGTGAAAGGTACTCCTAAGTAAACCCTTGTGAGGAGCTCCAAAAAGCAGAAAGGCACTCTTGGAAGCTTGGTGGAATACATTAGTACACTAGTACAACAAAGGAACAACCACCTTCATGTGCAAAAAGCAATACACAAGCCTAGTGAGATAACTTGTATTGATTTCATTTTATATTGAGACCTTAGCACTACCACTAGAGAGACCGGGTATAGACCATTCCCACCAAAGACACCGAAAGTAGAGCTTGCTCTTGTAAGTAGTAGGTTTTGAAATTTTAACCTTGAGTGTAATGCAATTCAATCTTAATAAAATTTAGTACCTTGGTAGTAAGCTGTGAAAGTGGATGTAAGCCCGAGTGCCGAACCACTATAAATATTGTATTGTGTGTTTGCTTGTGTGTGAATTGTCTCTTCTCTCTATCTTATGATCTTTCACATTTGCAATTGAGTAGGAACTTAAAGTAATTGAAAGATCAAAATTACAAATTGCCATTGCATTGCACTTGTAATTATAATAATTGAAACATATTTCTGAGTGCATTGAATTTCAAGAATTATTACAATATCTAAAATTGGAATTTTAATTGGGGGTAAATTAGAAAGAATTTTTAGAAATCCTATTCACCCCTACTCTAGGATAAAACCGGACTTTCAGATGTATGTCAATGTCAAATTGGCTCTGAGTTGGTTTTGGTCTACCTAAATTTCTTACTTCCCGGGGGAAAGGGCAATTAAAACATTTGTAAAATTTGTGGAGATCAAGGGGTAAGACTTAAAGATATGAGTCTCTGATCCATGTCTTGACAACAAATACAAAATGAAGGTCAATAATATGATTTCACGGCTAAAGGCAAAGTTCAACAAAAATAAGCCTAACGCTTGAATTTTATCTCAATGCCTGAATTTAATTCATGGGGAGCACGTTCAAGCATTGGGAGCGGTTACAAGATTTAAAAGGCCTGCTAACCTGTCTTTGTCATTTTCATTTGAACAATCATAGACTGAGAGAGAGCCTCCCTAGAGACTTCCCTCAGCCTTCCAAACTCAAAAACATTTGAAACTTAAACCTAACAGTGGCTCAAGGTAGATCATCGCGACACTTCCCCCTTTTCTTGGCACAAGAGACCACGCTATGGAAGAATCTGGTGATGGATGAGGTAAGACTTTTATCACTCTTTCAATTGCGATATGATTCCCACTGATTTTAAACGAGCTTTTAAATCTTTTTTGAGTTCTTTATTTGAAGTTTCATGAATTTTTTAAAACTTTGCATTTGTTTTTTAAGATTTTGAATTTGCAAAAATTTCAATGTTTATATGATAAAATTGAATTAACTTTTTCTCATTTTGTGTTTAGAACTTGTTTAAGTAGTTTAGAAAGGTTATTAGATAGCTTAAAATGATTTTGAAATGCCTTGACACCTAAAGCTCACGGCCCTAAATTACAGGCGCAACGCCTAAATTTTCAACCAATTAAAAATAGGCATTGAAAATTCAGGCATTGGTAAAAATTCAGATATTAGGCCTGAGACCAAAAATTTTATTTTTTCCTTTTGTTATTTCATTTTATTTAAACATTATTTAACATGTTTATTGTGTTTTTGTATGCAGGTTAGAGACAAAGTTGACAGGCATAGATCTTGGTCCAAGGTTAAGGCCTTGTGGGAGCACATGTGCTCCACGGTCCAAGCACGGGTTATCAGGATGGGTTTTGGGCCATTCCTTACCCTACTCATGCTGAAGGTAGATCGGACACTTATGGCGGCATTGGCAGAAAGGTGGTTACTAGTGACATGTACTTTTCATTTGCTCATGGGGGAGATTGGGATGCCCACATTGACTTTTACATGATGACGAGACTTTCCATGGGTGGCACCCCTCCCTTGTCAATTGATGAGCGTGATTTAGAGATGGTGAGGAGATGCATCGGGCCTCATCCTGTAGAGTATTATAAGTGCACCAAAGGTGTCCTGACCTCCTGGTTCAAGAGAAAGTATGTCTAGGCCATAGATGAGAATTTGGAGGAAGAGAGGGACTATTCCACCTGGATCTTCTTGATTTATATGTTGACCCGGTCAGTCTTCTGTACGAAGAGTAGGGTCCTATAGTTGTGGTAGATCTGCCCTTGGGTGGATGTACTCCAACATTAACAAGGTCTTGATCAGGCAGGGTTCTCCCTTCTCTTTGGGATTGTGCTTTTTTTGGGAGGTATGCTTCTTTTGAGTTTTTCTTTTCTTTTATGTTCATTTATTTTACATTGATTGAGACTCAACTTTTTTTGTAGGTGTGGTGCTACGAACACTTTCTACCTTTGGCTCTTGTGTGAAGCACGGGGAGGAGTTCTTATTTCCTTGTGTCGGGAGGTGGCAAGTCTCGAAGACCACCCACAAAACTTGAAAGTCTATCTCAGCCTTCCGATGTGAGCTAGACCTCCTGACCACCACTCAGGTGAACACAAAGTTTAATTCCTTTAGGTTAGTTAAGCATTTTATATTTCAAAATATATACACTAATTCCTATGTGATTTGTGTAGGTCAAGTGGCTTCCATGGGTCTGATGGGCCTTGACAAGGAATGTTGTAACCCAACAGGCCACAGCTTGGAGGTGGTCTCGCCAGAGGATAGTACTAGTGGCCATTGGCCAAGTCACTATGTACTTTGGGGAAAGGTGCTGGCATCTGGTTGGCAAGGGAGTAGAGGACTTTGTCGTCCACTCCCCCCTCCTCTGGTTATTGATACTGTGGGTGAGACTGGTAGGGGTGAGATAGGCATTGATGCCTCAATTTTCTTGGAGCTAGGCTAGGATTACTTTGGGTGGTGGGCTACTTAGTCTTGTGGGCCTCTGGGTGGCCCCATTGATCTTGAGGTGAGTCTTTTACTTGTTTTTGCTTTATTTCATTTTGAAAATCATGTTACTTATACTCTCATTATCTTATCATTCAAGAGGCGGTGGCCAGAGATCAACCCACAGGTGAGCCTACACCTCCTACCCAGTGAGGGAGGAAGAGGAAGGCTCCCATGGTCGAGCCAGACTTGATGGGCATGTTTCTTAAGGTGTTGTTGGTGGAAGACCATAAGGGAGGGCAGATGGGGATGCCTCTACCTGAGGCTGAGGTTCCAGAGGAGTGGGTCCCTCTAGAGGCGGTGACACAAGTATGTCTTAATTTGATTTATTTAGCACTATTAACAAATTTTGAATTTGAAGTCATTGAGGATGTAAAATGTTTTTTTTAGGTCTCGAGGGAGGTGTATATGAGTGTCCTCCAGAAGTTGGCATGGTGCTTTGCCTTTGTAGGACAAGTACAAATAGATCATTAGGCTGAGTTCGCCACCTTGAAGGTGGGACATAGGAGAGAGATACGAGAGGTATCTATTTAAAAACAAGTTTCTTTAATTAGCTACTTTTGAAAACTATTTTGTGAACTGACATTATTTAATTTTTAAAATTCTTTTGTAGATATTGAGACAAATTCCTCCTTAGAGGAACATGGAGTAGTCCCAGAGAGACATTCTTTAAGATGCCACGCATCTAGTCAGAGACAAGGGCTACAAAGCCTGAGGGCTAGGGAGGTAAGAGTTCAAAGGTTAGGACCACCCCTAGGGTAGGAGATAGTGTAGTCACAGCTAGATGAGGGGCAACGATGCTACTTGGTTTGGTGGGAGCCTAGTGTATAGGAGGCTCAAATAGGGAGCAAGGAGGGGGCCTCATGAAGGAGGTAGGGCTGATCTGTTTACTTTAGATGAGGGTGCAAAGGAGAGATGAGAATTGATGTATATTTATATTTTTATTTCAGAAACAATTATAATCAAACTTAAGTTGTCTATTTTTCTATTTTGTAAAACCATGAATGTAATTATCTTTTTTTTCATGTAAATGAAGTGGTTTGCTTTACTTATTCGCATTGTGGTATGAACGGAATCTCATTTACTAATATTAATCAAAAGAAGTGAGAGATATTTAAACTTAAATAAGAAGGTAAAATCCGGTCTAAGTTATCTAAAAAGTAAGTTTGGACTAGTTTTTTTTTTATAAATTTGACATGAATTTTTAGTTCTTTTAATCAATCATACAAGCAAACATTCAAAATCTATCAAACAATTCTTATAGCTAGACCTCTAAGCTATTGAGTGTAGCCTAAGGGACTCTAACCTGAAAATGACTACACATGCATGCTTCTTTGAGATTCTAAAAGACAAGTGTACCAGTCTAAACACCTTCCCGAAAAAAGATCGGATTGTGGGATAATAATTGGCTTGGGTAACTTGGATTGGTCGTGCTAACATAGCAACCATTGCTCAGACGTTGTTCCCATCCTATATGGTGATCCAATATCGGTCCATTGGTGGGTAATGACCTAAATAGGGTAAAATGAGTGTGATATATTGGTGCAATGTCATGTCCTCAGACTCATTTTGTGCAAAATGTGAAAACTAATAGAGATGTATTCATACAAGTTCAAAGGTGAATTTAGTCCTACTAACTAATTCAAGGTGTCCTAAAACTAAAGTGAGCATGTTCTCTATCCTAATCAAAGCAATTTTGAATAAGTGTTGCAGATGGAATGTTATCCTAACTAACTAATGGAATGACCTAAATCTAATCCAAAGCATGTAGACATGATGAAAGTAAGTAGACCTGTGAGTAATGTAGGAATGTGAGCATGCATATAAACAATGAAAAGCATGCATTTAACATAATTCAAGACATGTACATGTAGGGATCAAATAGTCCCTAGTAGAGTCACCATTCTATGGACATTAGGGTTTGGGGGGTTCAGATTCCCCCATTCGTCCGTAGTTTTCAGGCCATACTTCAGCTCGATGCCGAATTATGAACTGATGCCTGAATTTTCTGTCAACACCATCATTTTAACAACTTAAAATTCAGGCGTCCAGCTTGGTCAATTCAGAAATCTAAGAGAAAGATATGTCCAACAATATATAATAAGTTTATGTTTATTCTAACACCTGATCTTTCAATGCCTGAATTTTAATTCCCTTAAAATCCAGGCATTAAGTTTAGACCAAAATCCAGTAACCTTGCTTTGGCCATTTGGGCCCCTTAGGGGCATTGAAAAATTTTAAACTTTCTATCAGATGTAGGAATATACCAGGGGAATAACATATCCAAAAATTAGCTCAAGATCAAGTCTACAAAATTCTACAAAAAATCAACATCATATTCACAAAGTTAGGTCACAAAAGATCAGATTTTGGGGTCTGTTGGGGGGACCATCTTGGGGTCCAAAAATGCATGAAAAATCCCAAAATTTTTACCATAGGTTGGCCTTTTGGGAACCTTCTATTAAAATTTAAGCTCATTACAAGCTGTACAAAAATTCAACAAAAATGGAGAACAGATAGAGGTTAAAAATAAAGACAAAATTGAGATAGTTCTGTCCCATCATGTAACCCGAATTGAAGCATTCACATGGCATAAATTTGAGCAGCATAACATGTGACAGAGCTAAATGAACTAAGAAAATGGAACTTAGATGAGGTTAGGACCTTACCTCAACTTGGCTAGATGAACTAATTGCCAATCCTTGTGAGCATGGAATCGGGGATATTTATAGCCCCAAATATGTTTAGGCAGGGGCCAAGATCATCCTAAGGGGTTGTTGAGATAGAGGGCTAGGATTAGGTGAAAGGGTGTTGAGGATGAAAGGGATTTGTGCTAGTTGACATGGACATGGGAAGGGTTGAGATGGGTTCAAATTAATTGGATGGAGGGTGTAGATGGAGGTGTGCTAGTTGGCATGGATTGATGACATTGAAGAGAGATGAATTTTGATGCCCTTTACAAGGTTGTGGTTGGTTGTAAATATCAAAGGAAAGCATCAAGATGCTCTTTGGGGGGGGCATGAGGGGTTCACTAGGGATTTGAAATTCATATCTTAGATCTAAGGGTGAGGGGTATGGGTGCATTTGGGAAGATTCCAATCTAAGGGCTTTTTAAATTAAGCCTTATGGCATGAATGCATTAAATTCCATTAATGAGCTAAAATCATAAAGTTTTAGCTCATTAATGTGCATTAAATGCTTATAATATTTTTGAACCCTTATTGTGCCTTGCACTTCTGTGAGCTCTTGGGCTCGGAACATGACAAACTCAGTGTCTATTTTCAAGGTCACAGATATTCCAATTGTAACAAACTAGTCAGAACCAAATTATAATAAGGGCAAGGGAATAAAATCAAGATTTTTCTAACTTGAAAAGTTCTCAAATGGATTTTGGTAGGTCAAGATGGTAAATTGATCCTAGAAATCATTTGATGAAAGATGGCCCTTGGTTCAGGTGAGCCATAGCCTTTGACTATGCTGAATTACAATACCCAAGTTAGAAACTGTGCCAAAGATACCCTTTTGGGAACATGGGGAATTCTTGACTGGAGATGCTCCCGTGTGCCATGAGCCATGTTTTAAGGATTTGAAGCTTAAGAAGTCCTAGAGCTACAATAACTGATAAATTGACCACTAGATTCCTGGTCAGTTACCAAGGATTTTTCAAAGCAGGGTCACTTGGGGAGATAGACTTTCTGTAGTTACCTGAAGGCTGGTGGGATTGAGCTGCTAGACATTTTCTGATGCTCAAGTTTGTGAAATGATCTTTTGAGGGCAGGGGTGAAATTGAGAAAATGGGTCTAACCTTGCTACATTCCGAGTCTAGGAGAATTTCTAAGAGCATTCAGCGTACCAAATACATATAGAAAGTGCTTTGTTCTAGCCTGAGCAGAGAATCCAATGAAACTTTAATACTTTGAAGGTCCTAGAATTACTGTGGAGTGGCCACTGATAGACTAAATTTTTGAGTTTGGGTGAACTCCCGGGAGTCAGTTGAGCACCTGATTTTTTGTCCTAATTTGTTGCTCTTTTTTGGAGTAATTGAGGGAATCTTAGTACATAATTTTATGGAAGCTCGTGTTCCTTAGACGGTTTTTCAAAGGTTTTATGATTCAGGAGAGATGGACATTGACTGATCTTAATTTGGACCTATGGGGAACCTGTTGGCTCCATATAAGTGAAATATAGCTAAAGAACTTTTTGACCCATTAGGGAAGATTCGAGATTTCATAAGGGTTTGAGATTTCAAAGTTCTTTTCTCAGACTTGAAGATTTGAAGCTAAGGTCGAGACCGAGATACGACAATCAACCTTTCTAAATTTGGAGATCAGATGAATCTTCAAGAGTACATTCAAGGGTCATTTTCTAGTTAAGGTTATCATAAGTAGAGAAATTGGTTGTTGTTAGTCTCAAGCAATATCTGTTCTATGATGAGTTTTTCAGAATTAAGAGAAGTAGGGATATATAGGATCTAAAATTACACCAATCAGGTAATGAGAGTAGCTTTGGGGCTCCTTTATGGGTTTAGGGGTAAATTCTCATAAGTGAAAAGGAAAAAATGGTAATTTTTTGCCCACGGGTCGAAAAATGTGAAAATAAGGATTCTTTGCATGTGATGCTTCATGACAAGAAGGCTTATATAGGTGAGAGAAATTCAATGATCTGAGTGGTAAATAATGAGTTCTGGGCTTTTGAAGGAAAAATGGTAAAATAATAATTTTTTCACTTGTGATGCTTTATTAAGGGAAGACTTATAAAGGCTAGAAAAATTGCAGATAACATGGATGGAGCTCTTAAATGTGGACCCTCAAAGTCCTGTTGATGCTTTTATGAGAGTTAGGGTTTAACCTAGAATGGTGCATTTAGGTTATAATGTGGTGCTTTGGCAGGTCCATTTATGACTTAAATATCTGAAAATACTTCTCTGGGATTGCCTAACCTCCTAAAGTACAGGTTGGCTCTTTCTAAACCAAGGGTGCTTAGAGTCTTGATGCCTAAATATTGTCATGCTGTCCTTATTCTATAAACTAACCTGAGTCAAACTTTGGGTGCTAACAGGGTTTAACTGGATTCAAAGAGTTCAATATATTGCCATAGAAATTCAAAAATTCACATGTATTCCAATAAATCAAATCATGGAGATCAACCAATATCACTTCTAGTGTTCCAAACAAAAGGCAAGGCATGATTATCTTTCAAATTGATCATAAATATAATAGATCTTGAAGGATTCACAACTTCATATAGATTTTCAAAGATTCTCATGGGGAAAGTTCAGATTTCACATGTCCTAAAGGATTTCAATAAGGAAATTAATCCACACAATGTCTAAGATTAGTAATCTTTCACAAATAGGTGTAGATCTGAAGAGAAAACAAGAATCTCGGGTCTCAAGCATAGGTCTACAAAATTTTCAGAGATTCCAATAAAAAAGAATCATTCTAAGCATAAGGAACATGACAACTAGCTAAACAAGCTAAAAATCATAGATCTAACATATTTCAAGGGATTGAATTCAAGATTTCACATAATTTTTAGAGATTTCAATGAGTTTCCATAACCAAAACACAAGGATTAAAGAAATTTAAAGAGAGTTTGCATCACATCATCCATAGTATGCAAGATTTACTTACAATCTC
>JAOXJP010264493.1:0-20703 GCA_025762735.1 Platanus orientalis
ATAAGATGATACATGATTCCTTGTCTTAATCTTCTAGTAGGGTATATTTTATCACTTGGTGATCTATTGAGTTACACAATCCTTTATAAAAAAATTCAATTTTTCTATAATATTTCTAAGATCCACTCAATTTTTATATAAGCTTTACTCATATAGTTTTATAAAATAAATGTTATGTTCAGGATTTGGTGTCTAGGACAGTAGAGGACTTCATATGGAATAAAATGGGTAGGGGTTAGATGAAATTTTATATTCCCACTCATTTTATTCCATATGGTGTCCCCTGGTATCCTAGACACCAAATCATGAACATGACATTTGCTCATTTCTTTTTGTTATTTGCTTTCCTTTTATGAGAACCCCTTTGATTCTTTGAGATGATTTCTCCTAATGCATTTTTTTGTTTGTTTGCTAGTACTTTAGACATTATTTTATATAACACAATATACAAACTAATTAATTTAAATTGCGTTATGTTCTTAGGGTTTATTTATTTATTTATTTTTGGGATTAGAGTTTTAAATTTTTGATGTATGCCATTAGATTTTTCTTGTTATTTAAGATTTCCATTACTGCATCAGTAATGTCTTCCCCTAGGACTTTCAGGTATTCTTGATAAAACCAACTTAGAAACCATTTAGGTCTAGTGCTTTTAATTTTCCCAATTCAAATGTAGCTTTTTGATCTCTTCCCTCTCTATTTCTCTATCTACATTCTTTAGATCTTTCAGATTGCCTTCTTCCATTTCCTCCATTAAAGTTATCTATTATTTTTTGTTTTAGATTTTTTGTTGTTGTGAATAACTCTTTAAAGTAATTATTTGCCACTTCAGAAATTTTCTGATGTTTCTTTACCAATGTTTTTCCTAATTTTGAATTACATAGATTTTATTTGTATTTCTTCTGTTTATTGTACTTAGGTGGGAAATTTTTGAACTTTTATTTCTCCATTTTAACCACTGGATTCTAGATTTCTAAGCCCAAAATATTTCTTTCTTCTTTTCTAAATCTTCTATTTCTTTCTTATCTCTTTTATTTTAGTTATATTATAGGAGTTTACATTTTGATTATATAGTTGCTTTAAATGATATTTTTGATCAATAATCGCATTTTTTATGTTATCAAAAGTTTCTTTATTTCATCTTCACTTTATTTCATTTTGTACATTGAAAGGGTTTATTTTAATATTTTCAATTTTTACTCTACACCTATCATCTTGTGTCCAAATCCATTCAAATCTATAGGGTCTTGGTCTAAAGGTATTTATTGGGTTTGTATCTAAAATTATTGGGGAGTGATAAGATCATATTGGTAATTGGTTTTCTATTATGGCATTTGAGAAATTTAGTCTCCAAAGACCATTTGTTTCGCCTCTATCTAGACTCTTTTATTATCATTTTTTTTATAGATAATTATAGGTGAAGACGGGTTTTGAACCTAGGTCTGTGGTATGACACCCATAGACTTTGCCAACTTAGTAAGTTGGCATCTTCAATAAAATTGAAGGAAGGTCCTCTAAAACTGATCTTGCTCCTCTAATCTCCAATTGACTTGGTTTTTTCCTTCCTATTCTTTTTACCTTGTTCCATTAATAGTTCCAATCTCCTATACAGATTAGTGGTTCACTAATTTGTTTAATTTTTTTGTCCTAATTGTCTTAATTTTTTTCTATATCCCCTAGTGGTTTCCCCATATACAAACATACAATACCATTTTAGATTCTTGTTTTTTTTTTCTTTCAATTATCTGAACTAAATTAAACCTATCACATGATTCTTTTATGATATAATCTATGTTCTTCCATATTAGGACTAATCCTCCAGCTAAACCCATTAAACTTATGATATAACCATTCCACTGGTGTGTCAATTTTGCCTTTTTTTTTTTCTTCCTAAAATCATTACTTTGACATTTTGTCATTGATAGAAAATGTTCGGGTTTGATATTTTGATTTGGTTTTTTAGCTCATGAATTGTAAAGAATCGTTCGATTCTTTGACAGTTTCAGGCCATAAGTTTTATTAGGCTACTTGGGGTTGTTATGGGACAACCACTAGAACTCGTTTATTGTAGTTTTTGTGAATTATCTCTGACATTTGTTGATTACATTTACCTTGTGTTCTAAGTATAGCAACCCATAATATTGTTAGTTTCCATCTAAATTCTATGTAATTAACATTAACTGAGTAGGAAAGAATTTTGCGTACCTTCAATAGTACTCTCCAAGACAACCTTGGGTAAGTCCTAGAAACTGGATTTAGAGAAGAGAAGGGTTTGGCAATGACTTAAATAGGCCACCTAGTAGAATGGATCCTCAAGACCATAGATGAATGGTGAGACCCCGGTACACCAATCTTGGACAATGTCACATAATAACTCGTCCAAAGTTTCTTCCTACCACCAACCAAAACTCAAAAGAGACGATACTACAGGCAACAAGTCTTGGAATGAAAGTTACGGGTAAAGGGCTTAGAGGGAGGACGTTTGAAGGTCCGAGTTAAATATAAAGTAGTGAAAGAGGCCAAGATGTCAACCAAAAAAAGAAAAAAAATTGTAAGGCAAATAATAGGTAACCTATGGAGGAATTGGAGTTTGAACCTTCCTTAGAAGAATTGTTAGCCTCCATAGAGACTTTGGTATTGGAGTATGATCCATTAAAGGACATTGAAGTGCCCCCAGAAGCAGAGGAAGAATTAATTTCGGTATCATGCCTCCGGTGATAGTAAGTTGCAATATGTTGACTTCGTATTCTAGGCACAACCTAAACACTCTACATGATTGGAGATATAAAAGATACCAAAGGGGTATGTTCTGTTGCAGTTAAAGGCTACTAAGATAGCCAAATATGAACATAAGGTAGAGAATAGAGAAGAATTCTTAGACAAAATTACTTTCGACAAGACAATAGATACCATGGCTTAGCATCTCAAACCTCTATACATATATTCTTCCATTGATGGCTTCCATGTTCGACAAGTCTTAGTCGATAATAAAGGATCCATCAATTTTCTGCCTTACCATATGTTGAAGGTCTCTGGGAAGACTAATTTAGACTCGGTGCCTTTGGACATTAGGGTGAGCAGTTCTTTAGGTATGACCATAGAAACGAAGGGAGTGTTGCTAGTAGAAATTATAGTCGGCAGTAAGAAGGCTCTATCAACCTTCTTTATTATGGAGTCTCTATCACATTACAATGCTCTTCATTACAATGCTCTTCTAAGCCATGACTAGATCCATGTTAACTGGTGTGTGCCTTCCTCACTGCACCAACTCTTAGTTATGTGGAATGGGAATTGGCCTAAGGTTGTTACGTATGACCGCATGCCATTTGTTGCTCTCAAATATAGCAGATGCTCAGTTCTATAATGAAAAAAATTTAGTCATTGAGGATGGATCCCAACAAACTTTAATCGAGTCAGAAGAATTAAAGGATCCCTTTGACACCTCCCTGACTAGCTTTTCTTAGTTGTTGTTGACTATCAACACCTAAGAACCCATATGATGGCCTCAACTAGGCTTAAAGGTTTCCTAGATCTCTAGAATTCCATTTTGTTAGATAACTTTTTGAAGATATCATGATTAGAGGGTGTAGGATCTGATTTGGGATCATTTGGGTGACGTGAGAAGTTCTTATGATTCATTAAGGTCGATACGGAAGTCCCAAAGGTAAAATAAAATTTCACCTTTTTTAAACTTGAATTTGTTTTTGGCCTTAAGCCTATTCAGCATTACAAGGCTGAACAGACTGAAGCCTGTTCAACCCTGAGATGCCGAATACAAACATAATGGTTTTTTTTTTTTGCAACCTTGAGATGTGAAATAAGAAAAAGAATGAATACAAAATAAAAAACTTCTAATTTCATTAATATATCAAAAAATTACATGAGTCACAGTCAATGTTCTGTACATGATCCCAAAATGTGACTAGAAGGATACAATACAATAGATGTACAACAAAATAAAAAAATTACATCAATCGTCGCTCAAGTTCTATAGACTCCTATGTAGCAACACTTAAGCTAAAAATAAGTCTAAACTCTTCGATCCTTCCTTCATATGATGGAAGTTCCCAATCTGACGCATTGTTATATCTATATTTATACCAAAATGTCGCTATGGGGGGATTAGATGACCCAACATAGGATAACCTGGACAAAGTGGTTTTCATTGATGAAACCAATGACAATTTCCCTTCAAACAATAACAATGATATGATCTGATATGAGTGGTAGGAAAGTGAGGCACTGATGCACACCCAAGTAATATAGTACAACATCATAGTGCGATGCAATTAGATATCCACACTCCGGCATGGTCATGCAGTGATCGTATGACGCATTATCATTGAAATAGGCTAATAAATATCTAATCTGCTGCACTCTCTTAGATGACCCATATACTTGTATAGGGGGCCATGACTGTCCAACTCGTACACTAGATTCTCCATAACCTATGCCCAATTATCCTCTCTATATTCCATCAATCTAGCATGGCCCTAAAGCCACAATGCCCGTCCGCTGCCACGTTTATAACACTCCTGACATTAGGCCAAATGCCTTATGCGAAAGAGCGCATATAATTCAGTGAGGAAGCCTGTCTAGATGAACTCGATCGAATAACCTACAAGAAAAGAAGAAAACATGTTATGGCACACAAATGTTGAATTACTTCATCACTTACATGATAATGTGTATATTAGTTACCTTTTCCTTCGATCTCCTCTATTCCGTTTATCTCACTGACTGTACTTGGGTGGCTTTAGTAGTGGTGGTTTCTGTTAAAGAGTAGCTATCCTGTAACAATGATACCCTCATGGATGTGTCTATCTTGGTATATGGGCGACCTCGGATATTTTTTTAATATCAAGTTCCTTGATATGTGTGCTATTTGGCATTGCTAACTCTCACAACTTCTTAAGCATTTGCATTTTGGTGGACTGATTGGATTGGTTGAACCGTTGTAGAAACAGTTCCATATCTGCTACGACATCCAAATCATGGCTTGCAAGGCTTGTAGTAGGATGCATGTCAAGCTTACGCCAATGCGCATGTACTGACTCAAGTGGAATGGGACGCCCCTGCCTACTATACTTTGCTATCTCATGTGCGCAGGGTAACCCATGTGTGCATCTAAGAACACATCCACATGCAGTAGAATCAACTCCAACAACACCTACACACTTCATCTCAGCCAAAATCCTCTCCATTGCAGTAATGGATATAATGCCACAAAGCTCTTTGAAATGGGCAAGTTTAAAGCTATGCTACACAACCGTCTTGTATCTCTCGAACGATGCCTTGATGGCTGTGTGTTGTAGCTCAAGTAAATTGAGGATGTTCGTCAATGAGGATTCAAAGTTTCTTTGATTGGATCCAAGCTACCGCTTCAACTTTGCATGCGCACTCTCAACCCTGGTGATATGTATACAAATAATTATGTACCAACCAATAAGTTTCAAACTTAAGTGAGATTACCAAACAAAAATGTTACATGTTCGTTGTAGTAGCCCCCAAATGCATAAACCTGTTCATCCAGGCTGATACAAATCTGTCCCTGTATTTGTCCAACTAAGTACTCCTAACATAATGGACTGCATCTAGATATGTGCTAAATTGACTCTCCAATAATGCCAATTGCTGAAGGTAATATTCTTCTCTGTGTGAAACCACCAATAGGTTCCAGATCATCATGAACCTCTCCCATATCTCCTTCGTCATAAATAACTTCTTACAATTTGCAAGCACATTCTTATTAATGTGCCACTTACACAATAAATGTGTAGTATTAGGAAACACCCTTGATATGACATTATCAAAGCCAACTCTTTGTCCATTACAATGACATTAGGGAAAACACTATCATCCATAACACTACATAGGACACCTAGTGTCCATACAAAGTTATCATTCCTCTCATGCTGAAGATACACAAATGCCACAAAAAAAGTCAGATCGGTACACGTCAAGCCAATAATCTCCAGTAGAGACATGCGATATCTATTTGCTTTATAGGTGTAATACATGATCAACGCACTTGGGAATGCACGCAATAGGTTCATAGAAGTTGGTTGTGCCAAAAAAATATCAGTGACGGTCTTGTTGTCTTTGGCTATTTGATGCCACTCAATGTAATTATACTTGGCCAATTGTCTAAGCAATTGTTACATCTGAGACCTACCAACCTTCTCTTCCCTCTTTTGTTTAGTTCACTCATTATATATTACGGTTATTGTAGTTGTATTAAGGGTATCTCTTTGCTTCATTGCACTTAATATGTCATTTGGTCAAACATTACTTTGGGACATATCTTTCAAAAGTGAGGACTCTCCGTCTGACAATCTACCCACAAAAGAGTGACATTCGAGATGATCTGCAGTAGGGTGATTATGCACCCTACATACGACTAGCAATAACTAATCGTCATCAGTGGGTAACTTCTTTTCTTTCAATTGGAATGGACATTCACACTTCTTGGTGCCTGTTCCCTTGATCCTTACAATGCCACTGGCATTTCTTGCCCTGTTATCTTGTCTATATCGCCCACTTCACTTGCATGCAAGGGTCAGACTTGATTTTCTTGCGGTAGAACCGAAATTTGACTTCTTAATAACTATAACAAACCCATTCCTTTTTCCAACATCCGTCGCCCACTTAATCAATGCTATCTGACTACTGAATATCTACACATAGGAGAACAATAATATTGTCAACTTCATCCAAATTGTTATACACACTAGTCACACTATTAGTTACATACACTTTTTTTTTACCTTGTGCATGGTGAATTCATTGCTATAATCTATCACCATTTCATCACAAATTCGACTGCAACGGGTCGAGACATTCGGCTGCTAATTTTTTTTTCCAGCTTTTTGTTTTTGTTCAGCATCTCAGGGTTGAACATGCTTAAATCTATTTGGCACTATGATGCCAAATAAGCCTGTTCAATCCTGTAATGTCAAACACGATGGAAAAAAAAAGGTTTCTGCAACTTCAACTTTTTTTTAATTTAGGGGCTTCCGTTTCACTCCATTTTACCTCCTTCATGCTCTATTGGTTGAGCTCTTGTTTGAGAATCACAATGTGTGACTTTTTTTAGGTGTTAGAAAAATTTAAATGAAGAAGAATAGAGAGGGAGCTGAAGAATGGGAGGGTGAAGGAGACGGTTTGGAAGAAGAGGTGGAGGTGTGCTTACAAAATTGTTTTTTAAGTTTTTTTCTTTTTGTCATTAGGGTTATAATGTCATTTTAAGTTAGGGCATTTTTGGAATAGAGTTAAGTGAGGTGTGCTTACAAAAACTTTTAGGTGCGAATATAAGCTCCCGTGCGAATATAAGCTCTCCTTACAAAACAGAGAGGTGGTTTTCCCTCCATGTAACAGTGTAACTGCGATGGTAGAATCAAGAAAGAAGAAATGAGGAAAGCCAAAGAGAAGCAGAATTTCAATCTCAGAGATCCTCTACAAACAAACAAAAACAAGCAGAAGAAGATCGATCGGATATCATCGACATGGGCATTTCTCCTTCTTCTTCTACTTCTCTTCGTCGTCTTCGGTGTCGTTCTTGGGCAATTTCCCAACATGCCCACTTTGGAGCGTCGCTACTCTGTCTCTGCGATGTTTATTCTTGGTGATTCTTCGGTTAATTGCGGTGAGAGTTCTTTCTTCTCCAATCTTGTTGGTCAAGATTCGTTGCTAACTCACTGTAAAGGATACGAATCACGCCTTCTTCCGGATTTACTGGGTAATCTTCTTTTTCTCTCATGATTTCTTCCCTTCTTGCATCCTAAATAATTCAACCATTGGCTTTTCTTGAAAAAAAATGGAGAAATGGATCAGTTTGATCGAAATTTATAGTTGTTTTATTCTTTTTCTTTTCTGGGCATTGAGAACCCATCTTTTTCCTGCCGAAATAAATTTACCCAGTTCATCAACTGGAGCAATAAGAGCTCCGAGTACCATCTTAGCAATGGAAGATAACAGGGTATGCAATGGGTTTCTCTCCCTTCCATCAGTCACATTGCTGTTCTTGCGTGCAGCTGAGAAGATGGGATTGCCGGAGATCCCTCAATTTTACAGTCAGAATGGAACAATTGAAGGGCTAATGTCTGGTCTGAACTTCGGATTTTCTCCGGCGACGATCATAAACCCCGGCAGCTTGGGTTACGAGGCTCTCAACCAGCAGCTACGCCAAGCCTTCGAGACAATTCAGTTATTACAGCTGCAGCTGGGCCAGGACAAGGCTCAAGAAATGGTGAAGTCGTCTCTCTTCTATCTTTCATTCGGAAAAGACGATTACATTAAGCTCTTCCTCCCTGATTTCTCCCACGTAAGGCAGAGGTTCGGCTCGAATGGATTCGCTCAAATTCTGGTGAATCAGATAACCCAGGTGGTTAAGGTAACACATTCAATTCTCACACCAACATAAGCATTTGATGATGGTTTTGATGCAGTTTTACTTCTTGTATTTCTTCTGTTTGTCTTCTGGCTCCAATGACTTGGAACTAAAACAATGGAAATTGGTGTTCTAAGAACCTTTACAATGCAAATGTGAGGAAGATCATCTGCATGGGAATAGGGCCTTTGGGTTGCTCACCACGCTTCCTATGGGAGTCTTACAATGCTTCAGCTTCTAATGGTATGGTCGGAGCCAATGCCGGAGGAGCTTGTATCGACGAGATCAATGAGCTCGTCGTGGAATACAATACAATGCTCACTACAAGCCTTCTTGACCTGAATTTTGAGTTGCCGGATGTACATATAATGTTCTGTGATGTCTACAGAGGGATGATGGAGATCATAGCCGATCCAGAACGCTATGGTACGTTCTATTTTGACATAGAGTCTCATGGGTTGGTTCTAATATTCACCATTATGGGACATATAGTCCTACAGAGATCACTGAGGCCAAACCCCCATGTAGTTTCATCCCAGTAATTTGTTTGGTTCATCAGTTTAAGAGGATTTGTACAAAATTAGGAGGTGACAATAGCACAAGGGGACTTGTTCAACCCAGACCCAGCAGATTTGGGGTGATTTAGCCTGGTTCATTGTCTACTTGGTCATGTCCATGGCTGGTCAGTTGGGTTCGGGTTGAGAAGTGCCAACTTGAACCATTTATCAAGTGGGTTAAGATATGTTAACTCGGACCGCAGTAGAAGACATAATGATGATTGGATAACTAGTGATCCAACCGAGTGATCCGGTGCAAGTCGAAAGTATTAAAAAGGACAAGAAGAAGGCTAAAAAATGACTTGGTTGAAGTAGCTAGTAGAGACATGAATGTTTATGATGTAGCTGAAGGTAGGGCCTTAGATAGGTGGAGTGACTGAATAGGATTTGTGTAGCCGGCCATAAATAGTCGGACTAGGATTTGTTGAGTTGAGTTAACCTGTTTCAATTTGCATATCCTAATCCAATCAATAAATAGAAACTGAATTGGTTTTATCAAATTAAACCTGATCAAACCAAACCAAAAACTAAACCCAGCATTTTAGTAAAGACCCTGCTTGTAATTTTCATGGTTTAAGTGGATACTTCAACCTAGGACATCAAGAGATGAGCCTGGGTTGAGCAGTCATCCGACCCAACAAATTATACAGTAAATTTGTTTCCTAATTTATGTTTTCTTAAATGCAGGATTTGAGAACGTGAAGAGAGCATGCTGTGGTGCTGGAAGATACGGTGGAATGGTTGGGTGCCTTTCGGATGAGATGGCTTGCGAGGAAGCTTCAACTTATGTGTGGTGGGATTTCTACAACCCTACACGAGCCGTCAACTCCTTGCTTGCTGACTCCACCTGGTTTGGCTATCCTTTAGTCGACATTTGCGGTCCAATCACCATCCAACAACTGGCATCTATTTGACCTCGTGGCATCCCACGCCACGTCAATGATGACTACAGTTTTCTTGCATTGTTTTCAATAAGCATTCAGTCCTGATTTTTCTTTCTGTAAACATTAGCATTGATGATTTGTTAATTTTTTTTGTTGGATAGGCATTGATTATTTGTTAATTGAGTCCTCTCTTTCGTGACCCACTCTGCCTCCACTTGGGTTAGTTTGGTATTGAGTTTTGGATAATAGCCCATGTTTGGGCTTGGGTTTTATCAACCCATGACTTTATTAAAGGGTCTTGAATGTTTACAGCTTTATCTATCTTTCCTTCTATTTCCTTATTTTTCATGGAGAATTCCTCTTCATCTCCTGTCCCACCTCAAGCCTGCCCGTCTGTCACACTGACCCGAAAATAATCACTCGATGAACAAGTGAGTCGAGCTGGGGTTAGCCAAAAAAACCTTACAGAACCCGCCCCATTGCCATGCTAACCATGGATTAAGAGTCATACAAGAGAGAACAGTTAGGCAGATGTCCCTTACATAGGGCCCATACATTAGATGTTCTAGATTGAAAAAGATGTGGACTGCCATTATTGTATGGGCAAGATACCACCATGAATATATATATGAGTATGCTAGAATTCTGTCTGTCCAATGTGTAATGGGAAATTATACTTTTTAAGACCATGTTTATAAGAATTTCTGTGGAGGGTACTTCTAAGAAAATAAACTATTGAAGAAATCAGGAGAAGTCATTCTACGAGCAGGATAACGTTTGATTTGCACAGGAGAGAAGCTACCTTTTAAAACCTTCATTTTGTTGCACATGTGTGCTGATGTTTGCATGTGCAGCATTGTGAAATGGCTTCTCATAGAATAAAAAATTCAGACTCCTGCAAAAGTCACCCCTCTGTTACTTCTCCAGGAAGTTAAAAAACCAACTTCTGCCTCTCCCACAAAATCACAATGCAAGAACTTTATTTTTGCCTACTAATTTATGCGGTCCCAGATTTTGGCATAAGTTGACTAAAAAAATTAGCCAAACACAACCAAAGTAAATCTTTTAATAAGGTTTTTGTAAAAAGGGGGACCAAATGCACGAGGCTCCTGCTAATGTGGGGTTTGGGGAGGGCAAGACTTATGCAGCCTTGCCCACAAGTCTTTGTAGAACACACACACACACACACAAAAAGAGCAAAGAAACCCTTTTGTTCATGATTTTTTTTATTGTTTATCATGCAAGTAATTAGGAGAATTTTTTGTTGTTGTTATGTTTAAGTATTTTAATCTAACATACACAAAGGTAAGATAACAGGCAAAAAGGGAGTTGGTAAAAATATATTTCTCCAACATATTAAATAATTAAACTATTAAATAGTTAGTTCAATATACGTGCTTCCCAATTTTACTATGAGCATGACCAATGACAGATAGCCTAAGATCAAACCCAGCCCAAGCATGTCACAGCCTGCACAACAACGGCCCAATTCCAGCCTGTGATGCACTTTAGAAGCCCAACCCATCTCAGGCCTGGCCTCGACTAATTTGGGTAAGATGATATCAATTCTTGGCCAAGCCTGGCATTGCATAAAAATAGAAGCATTCATTCGTTTAATATGTTGAAAGATAATTTTGAGCAAGACTACATTGAGCATAAACCCTTGCAGGGAAAGAAGGCACCAATTTATGGGATTTGGTTCACCTCTCACCCACTTTTTGGCTTTGTCCCAGTTAATAAATTAAAAGGGGGTGAGCAAATGAAGGTGTTAAGATCACTCTCCATAAAAGCAGGTTTAGGTTTTGAGATTCAGGCTTCTAAGCACTCAAGTGACCAAAGAAATTATTAGTTGTTGTTCATCAGTCATCACCCTTTGCTCAAAGTGAGTCTACTAAGGTTTTCATGGTTATTCTAAGGTGAAAACCAATAGGCTTGACCCGACCCTCTTGCTACATGGAGCTCCTGTCCTAGTTCTAGAAACACTGCATTGAGTGCAACGAGAGAACATCTGAAGCAAAGCTCACTTCTATCACCACTACATCTCTAAGGAGGTAAGCATCAATCCCTGCTGTTTTGTTATTTATCATGTGAAAACTTCTCAATAAGTTCTTTTTCACTGAATTCCTTGCATTGTCATGTTTTGAATTAATACCCAATCTATTCTAGTTTCTTGTTCATCTCACATCAGCTTGCCAATAGGTTGGGGTAGAGCAGGGCATGCAAATGCTTAACCCATTGATTGATCAGGCTGAAAAGCAAACTGAACCTGGTAATACTGGACTAATTAGGCCAGGTTCTGGTAGATTAGCGGGTTGCAAGAAAATTAAAATTGTGATAATACATTTTTGTCATGCCATAATGCCTCTCAAAATGCCAGATTTTGACAATGTGCATTTTCTTCAAGCATGTACTGTGTTCTCATTGGACTCCTCAGAAGATAAAAACCACCGGTTGAGACGTTCTGATGCCTTTACCACCTACAAGAAAAAAAATGGTGATCATAATAATTAATGGGACCTAAATGGTACACATGGAATGAAAATTCAGTTATGAGCCAGAAGTCAGCTGCAACCTAGATGCAGAACATGTACACATTCTAAAAAACAAAAAAAAAACCACAAAACAGAAGAAAGCATGCAGAGGGAAATCATTCACTTAGCCAAATTGAATAATAACTCAAAAATATAATTTTCTATGGTCATCTTTCGTCACGAAAACACCATTTTAATTATGTCTAATTTACTTCTTAAACATGGTGGAATCACTAATGGAGATCCCCAATATTAGTCCCACGCCACTCCCTACTTTCATTGATTTTCTAAATGATAACAAATGTTCTCTTCTTTACCTGAGCATCCCAATCAGTTCTCCAAGTGATAAAAATAAGCACAAGCGTTTGCAATGCAACCCCACACATCATTCCAATCCAGATGCCCTGGAATACATAAATAGAACAAGTGAGTAAAAAATGAGAACTCTTGCAGGAAAAATAGCATGGAGAATTGTTAATTTCATCATAAGAACATGATGGCATTGGTATTCGAGGCTGAATTACTATTTATTAACATTTTAATGGTGATGGAGAGTCGGAGACATTGTATCTGACCTCTAAAACTAGATGTTTTGGTTTCTTACCTGAATTCCGAGATCAGCAACATAGCCGAGCAAAACTCCTAAAGGAATCCCGGCCACATAGTAGCAACCAATGTTCACATATGCTACCACAGATTGCCAACCAGCACCAATAGCCACCCCTGTGCACAAAAATGTATGAAAAGAAGGAAAATATATCAGAGAGAAAAATGAGAACTAAACAAATAAGCTTAACAGATATTTTCTTGAAAAAAATTAGGAAGACAAATTTCATTTTGACTACCCAAGCTAAATTGATTTCTTAGATGGAAGCAATCATTTAAGAGGTGCAATTTTTGGTTATTGCTGGTTCTTTAAGTGGCCAATTTGTTGTGTCAAGTAGATCATTGATAGAAGCCATCCATTGGATGGTAAATGGAGGAACATTATAACAAGGCATATTTTAAATTAACACATCTTTCAACTGTTAACTAAGAAGATGAATAAATGATGCTTGCCTGTGAGTACTGGTTGAATGCTATTGAGCAAGACAGAAAAAGCCAGTAGGACAGTGAGGCTTGACACAGCCTTGGCGACTTCTGTGCTGGTAGTAAATACATAGGATATAGCATGACCAAATACCAAAGCGACAATAAAAAACAATACACCAATAGCCAATGAAGTGGCTAAGATGACTTTAATGGAAAACTTGGCAGCTACTGAATCTCCTCTCCCCAATTCGTTTGCAACCCGAACACTGTAATAATAAATAATATGTATAAAACAATTTTCAAAATAGAAAGGACAATGGTCTAAGAAAATTTTGATAAGATACCATTACACACACACACACACAGAGCCATACCATGCTCCAGCTAAAAACCCGAGGGGGATCATAAACTCCCAAGCTGTGATGTTGAGGCTGCAAGTTCATATTCATTTAAAAACTTTTGTTAATAGAAGAGTTCTTGAAAAGAGAAAAAAGAAGAAGAAAAGAATGTTAAAATAGAAAATATCATTAATAAATTCTTACCAGATAGAGAAGGCAGAAATGGCAATCGTAGCATTCTTCATGTAACCTGCCAATATGATTAGCACTGCGTTGTACCACAACTCTAAGCTGTTAAAGAAGAGGGAAATTTTTGAAAGCAAACCGAATTAGAATGTGATTATTTTCATAAAGAGAAACTATTACATGCATCAATGGATAATAACTAAAATTTTATTTTGTCTGGTAAAGGTCAATGCCAAAAATGAAAGAAAACTTTGGTAGGAGTCAATTAATATTTTCAAAATATTTAGTTTTGTAATCTATCATAAGTCTTATAACAAAATATAGCAGGGAAGGCCTCAGCAATAACATTGATACAATGTGCCATAGACTACATTTAACAATTTTTTTGAGGGTACACATGCTTCTGAGCATGAATTGTGCACAGATTTTGAGTGCACAGAATCCGGAGCGATTTTATTTCATTTAAATTAATGGTAACAAGTTTAAGCATAATCAATGGCTTTGTCGGTTTGCAGGAAAATATCTTTTATATATATAGACTTTCTGCAGCCATTTAGCCCATTCGTTTGGTGCTTCTAGGATTTCAAACCCAAGCTATTTGAATGTTCTTTATTTTTTACCTTTTCTCTTGTTAGTTGCATTTTCTCTCTCTTATTTGTTGCGTTTTGTCTCTCTTATTGTTGTTAAGTTGTGAATAATAATTTGTAGACTGCTAGCGTAGTAGATTAGATCCAAGATCTAACACTCATTTTTACAAGCAACACCAAGTTGATACCAAAGCAAATCGATTAAGACTCTTACTGTTTGTCAAAAGACAGCAACAACAAAATCAAACGACCCTCCAATTGAGGGATTGGTTTATGAGCGCTTCCCTTAACTAATGCTAACCGCCGCACATTGTCAGGGGGCAGACACATCATCATCAAAAAATGATTTACACTTTTTTGGGGGTGCATATTCACTTTTCGGTGCTGATGTGCCCGCCGCCTGACAGGGAGCGGCGGTTAGCATTAGTTAAGGGAAGCGTTTTTTATCCTCTTTGTCCAATGGAACCCACTATGAGATTGACCAAAAAGTTCTAATTCAATGCTCATAGTAGCTTGAGGCACCAGCTCATGCTAATGAGCCTTTTTCCAACTCTGCGTCTACCTACCGTTTCTTACCTTTTCAGCCAGTAAATATTCAATTCCTGATTTCTCAATCTTCTTGATAAAAACCATTTATTAAATCTGCAAACCCACCCTACCATTAAAACTCTATTCACAAACCTAGAGCAGCAACCCTAGCCTTCACAAATGTTTAAAGGCCTAACTAATTTATTGAGCAAAATAAATCGAATCATTCCCTTTTTGTTCTGCATCAAATACTCACCAAGACTTTTAGAGAAGATAATTACTCTTGTCTCACAAATACTGAGGCCTAAACACTGATCAAACTGATTAAAAAAAAAAAAGAAACGTCCTTCAGATATTGCTAATAGAATAAGCTATATAAGATATTATGCATTAAAAAATTAATATCAGTTGTTCGTGTAAAATAACATGAATCTTATCATCGATCATCAATCTTTCAACCATGTTTGGAGGCTAAATCATAGAAATTCACCCCAAAAAGAAAAATGTTGAAACAGCTAATGAGAATCTGGAAAGATGAGATCAATCAAGACTCAGTTTGAAATGGACATATAAGCCAAAAATTATAATCCCTATAAACTAGTACATCAATGATCAATAACTCGGCTCACCTCACCTCACTAAATCAAGCTTACGCTTTAGACCCAAATTTTAAAGCCCAATGGCCCATGAACCATGCCTGCTTATATATTATAAACATATATAAGACTTTTAACGAGCCGGGATTTTAGCTAACTGAACTTAGTGCAACTCCGTTCAGACTCACTTAAGCAAAACAAGAGACTCAAGCCCAGCTTTGCGAACTTCAAACAATGCCCTAGCTAGATAGTGTGTGTGTGTGTGTGAGAGAGAGAGAGAGAGAGAGAGAGAGAGTGAGAGCACAGCATTTGAGTATAGAAAAATGAGAACAAGGGATGGGATTTTACTTACCAAAGCATGACACCAGACGATAGAGAGAGCTTCACAACAGGCCAAAGGTCGTAAAATGCACTTTTAGAGAATCCCTTCCAGGTTTCAGGGCACCAACCACCAAAGACATATATGAATTCCCCAATGGTAATGGACCAAGTGGAGATGATCATTGAACCCATTGCACCTGGTATCCCCCAGTTCAATTTGTCCACAAAGAGCCAGGACAAGATCAGGTGCATCACAAATGATGCACCAGCTAACCATCCAACAATCATATTCTTTAATTGGGATTGTAAGTACATTTGCAGGGTCATACTAAACACAAAATAGTAGATAATGGAAAGAAACCATATGCCAATTTCTCCTCCCACTCTTGATAACTCTTCACTCTCCCCAAGAAGTCTCAAAATGGGAGTTGCAAAGATGAATACAGGGAGCAAAATGGTAGCAGTAATAAGATCAATGATCCATGCTCGTTGTAAATAGATGCCCATCATATGGTATTGCCTTGCTCCAAATGCTTGGCCACATAGAGTTTCCAGGGCACTTGCCATTCCCAACTGCAAGTGAAATTAATGGATAGTTTTAAATAGATATGTCCAATGTAGGCAGGTTTCATGTCCATGCTACTAAAAGAATAAAGAAGAGACTAAAGCATACCAGTATTCCATTTACAAAACGTATGAAAATGGTTTGGACAAGTGCATATGCAGCCAGCTCAGTTTCACCAATGTGTCCAATAAATGACTGAGTCACCACCAATATTCCAAACATTGCTATTCGTGTGATAATAGCAGGAAATGAAATTTTCCAGATCTTCTTTGATTCCATCCAAACTCTTCCTTTCAAGTCCCTTGCATCTTCCTTCCCTTGTCCAAGAAGCTTCTCTTCCATCCCACTTTCCATATTTCTCAGTGATTTTGTTTTTTCGCCTAAGCACCTAACACATGAAAGAATGGATGAAGAAAAGATAGGTTGGCAAGTGTTTAAAATTACAATAATTAAAAATTATCACAGAGAAATAACAATCTAAATAAGGGGGTGGAGTTTTAGGGCTTCCCAGCCTCTTCCTGCTATTTTTACTGCCGGGTTGGTAATGGTGCATCTGAAAAATCTTCCTTCTTCTGCGCAATTCCGGTCAGGCTCTGGGCTTTCTAAGATTTTGCACTTTGAAAGTCTTGGTTGGTTTGGTCTGATTAAGGGCTGGGGAAGCAAGGGAAAATACAGCAGAAAATGCAGGGAGAGAGATATCTCAGCTCAATTCAAATTTGTGCTCGGGTCAATTATTCCCGGGTCATGATCAAATAGACCAAGGGTGACCCGGGTTTGAATGTTCTCTGGCTGATTAGGGCAAAATCACAGTAGAACCAATCAACACTCGACACAATTTCTGACAAAGGGTATCTCAGTAAATGCATATGGGTTAATAAAAGATAGTGCTTTTAGTAAAGACATAAAAAGTACTTTACTATTTATAAGAGTTAATTTTTTTTTAAATGAAATGATGTTCTGTCCAGGAAGGTGTTCTGGACACCATCCTGGACGACAAATCCTTGATAGAACATCTGTCCTCTTTCTTTAAAAAAAAAATAAATTATGGTGGACTGATAAAATAATAACAAAAGGTCTGTTTGTCAAAAAATGTGTTAGAAAAGAAAGGGTCAAGAATCAGAAAGAAAAATGTATTCGCAATTAGTTTAGCCAGAAAATCTCAGAAAACGGATGAAAGAAACAGTTTTTTTTTTTTTGGCTCAAATGGCAAACAGATGCTTCTCAGAAAATTTACCTTTGAACAATTTAGATTTCCCTAGCAAACAGACAGAAGCAACCGAGTAATAATTCAAAGCTAACCAATTTTTGCATAAGGTGTATGGTTTCAATAAATTCTAGAATCCCCCCCCCCTCCGGCCTAACTAGTGGGGCACCTACACGGTCCAAAACGGGGATGATATCAAGTGTTGGCCTAACTAGTGGGGCACCTACACGGTCCAAAACGCGGATGATATCAAGTGTACTACACCCCCTGATGGGACACTCAGGGGTAGAATCCATTCACTTTTTGGAGGTTTTTGATTCCTCCTCCTGAGTGTCCCATCAGGGAATGTGGTACACTTGATATCAGACCTCCAAAACGTCCATTGGGCCAGCTCAACCTAACTTGACAGTTTCACGTGAGTGAAGTCTTTAATAAAAATAATAGGTTAATACCAGTACAAAGGTGTAATTAGCTTTTCTCCCTTCTTGATGAATAATTACATTTGGATTTGATTGCTTTAAGATAGAACTTTTTTTGTAAACATAAAGTGACATGAAAGGTTAAGATACTGATGACCTTTAGAAGATCAAATGGGTCCACATAGAATACTCTCACATTAGTTTTCTAAAAAGGAGCAAATGTCCTGTCTAGGATTTGGTGTCCAGGACCTACGGGACACCATATGGAATATAATGGGTGGTAATTTGAAATTTCATCTAGCTCCCACCCATTTTATTCCACATGACATCCCCTGATGTCTTGGTCACCAAATCCTGGACAGAACATTTATTTCATTTCTAAAATCAAATCAGAAACTATCAGACACCAATATCCAGCCTTGTACTGCTAAGAATACGTAGGATCCCAAAGGAAGCTTTTCCTTTAATTCAATAAGGGTGAAATCCTCATGGAAGCCCTCCCTCCATTTAAAAGGGTGCTTTAATGTAACAACTATTATAGACAAAACTGAAATTGTAATCATCTACCATGAAATCAATGAAGCATTTCTTAAATCCACCCTCCCCCGGAGAAAAAAAAACGAAAAAAAAAAAAAAAACCCCGATTAGAGAAATAACCATTTAAAAAAACCTTGTTGCCCTGGGGTGTAATGTGTACTGGGACCCATAACAACAACGACGACGATAACGAAGCGAAATAAGAACCACACCTAAGTAAGGAAGCAGAAACAAGGAGAAAGGAAAGAAGGAAGATAACTCACTCTTTTCTTGGAGCTGCCTTTGAAGTAAAGCCCTCTTCAGTTTTCACTTATGCTTTCAGAAAAAGGGCATACTCAAGTAGCTGCCTTTGAAAAAGGGCATGCTCACCATTCAAGTATGCTTTAAGAACCAACAGTCTATGGTCGAGAGAGAAAGAGAGACTTATAACATAAATGGAAAGCAGTTGGTTGTTGGAATGTTAGATTTGAGAAGAATGTTGAGTAAAAATGTTGACTAGTGGTTGTAGGAGTTTGGACAAACGAGTAATTGTCCTTACCACTCATTTATATACCTACTTGGTTTTCAATTGATAAGTTCAAAGTAGAAACGTGGATGATCCAGTGCACATATATGGTTCCAAGTGGTCCTTGTCAATTAAAAGAAATGTATTCTATCACCAAACCCATTAATTTAACAGAACATAGAGTGAAATCCTGTCTTAAAATGCCAAAACACCAACCTAACTTGGATTTCTGTTTCTTCTAGTTTGGTTACTAGCAAGTCAACTCGCGAGCTTATAATTTCCTGTAGCCCTTTTACTGTAGTGAGATTGAAGCACCGGGGGACACGTGGGTAAAAAAAGTGAACCATCACAAAAAATGAATCACTGTTAGGTGTTTTTCATTTTTTATGCCCACATGTCACCCGACACCCTGATGCTTCAATCTCATTATTGTAAAAGGGCTACAGGAAATCCATTTTGACACCATTATGCCTCTTGCTCACAAGATTGAATATAATACTTACAAATTACCTCGACAATGATCTGCTATCATTTATAACATCTTGCAAGTCCACTTAAGAATATTTTATGAGGATTGAAGGATTTATTTCCTTCACATCCCTTTAAATATCCCAAAATTAATGGCTAGAAGCATACCTGTCCTAACAATGGTGTTGTCTATCGTTTAGCCAAAAAAACATTATTTCTTGATTTGCTTCTTTCCCCCAACTTGTTCTTTCCTAGGAGGAGAGGGTGTTCTATTTATTTATTTTATGTTATGCTATTAGAATAATGGTTTTATAAAGGGTGGCTTGGCCCAACGGTAAGGCTTAGCGTTAGCGTCCCTGGTGGTGCGGGTTCAACTCACGGAAACAGCCTCTCCATAAATGGGGGTAAGACTGCGTACATCTCGCCCTCCCAGACCCCGCATTAGCGGGAGCCTCGTGCACTGGGCCGCCCTATTAGAATAATGGTTTTATCCATTATTTTGCCAAAGAACCACTATTTCCTGATTCGCTTTGTGAATGGTCTTCCCCCAGCTTGGTTTCGGGAGCATGAAGTATTGTGTCTGCCTCCTAACATTAGTTGGGTGTCAGGGGCCAGGCACATCAGCGCTGAAAAGTAATTTATGCACCCCCCAAAAAAATGTAAATTACTTTTCTGCATTGATGTGTCTGCCTCCTTGTCACCCAGTAGAGGTTAGCATAAATAAGGAATAGTTTAAATTAATGTGGCCCACGTGTAATAGTTTAAAAATATTAATAAGCTTGACGAATAACATTGCCGTTTTCGTTCCGTTCTCTTATAACACGTCAGCTTGGGACATTATGGACCAATTAAAAAAGGGACTAGCGGATATAGACTCTGAGTAGGAGTAATAAGTGAACGTGAAAAACTGACATTTGCTTGTCTGTGATGAAAATGCCTTGTTGTAGTGTCTGGTGAATTATAAACTAACATGTATTGTTTTAAGTGAAAAAAAATTGGGAGGATTTTATGCGCCGACTGCCGACCCCTAACCTGCGCTGCATCCACCGATGGTCA
>JAOXJP010264504.1:0-20703 GCA_025762735.1 Platanus orientalis
TGCTTATTCCAATGATGGAGGTGATTCTCGTGGGTAGCCTAATTTGGATCCCTATTACCTCGTGAAGTCTATGTCTATTTCTTACCTAGCCGTGATGTCACACTACATGTTACAGTGAGGTTTTAAGCCCATTGGTTAAGCATGATATTTGAAAGCCTGAATGCGACATTTTGTTATGTCAGCATTTATGGTAACCTATGGACTTGGTTCTTCTTAATTAGCTTTGAATGTTTGAATTTGCCATCTGAGGGCCATCGATTGTGCTTGAAAATTCTGTTGTTGAGGGTCATGTCCCTATTGCCTCAAGATCAAGGAGGACTCTTTTATGGGATCAAATGTAGCTTAGGTTGTGGGTTTGAATGAAAGGGGTAAAAGGCCCAAAATAATTTATTAATTGTCAATTCTTAGCTCAATTGTTTAATGATGAAGAGAGGTCTTAAATTAGAGGACAAAATGTAGCTTAGGCTCAACTTTGTAACTTACTTATTAGGTTATTAATTTTTTAATATGTCATGATTGTCTAGTGAATGTGAGCAATTTGAAAGGCTTTGAAAGATAAGATGTCTATCCAGGTATGTTCAGGCTTTCAAAGTGTGTAAAGAATTACAAAATGTGATTGAACCTTATTCAGGTTGCCTACATACCCCATTGTAGGGATTAAGTCAAACGTAGTTCATTGGCAAAAATCTTTCATCTTTTGAGCTTGAAGGTTCAATATTGAGGGTAGCTTTTGCAACAAAATGGTTTGAGTGAGAAATCCTCCTCTCTTTTTTTTCTTTTTTTTTTGCTTTTCTTTTTCTTTTTTTTCTTTGCTTCTTTTTTTCGAGGAGGAGGTTTCCTATGATGATAACTACTATAATAAGAGAGTTTGGATGAAAGTATTTTTTTTAAAATGGTTCATTCTGCAAGAACGGATGAATGCTTGAACATACCGAAACGTACTTAACCTTTCAAATTGTATATAGATGGATTGAAAATGGAATGAGTCTATCATTGTGATAGAACTAAGTTTACACAACTATGGCCATGAAAATTGATGTTGTAGCGTACTGCTATAGAAGTGAATCAAGATTAGTTATGTGAATGTATTTGAACAATCAAAAAAATATTGTGAGCAAGAAGAAGCCTTTATTGTTGGCTCAAAATGGTTGGCTAATGGTTAACTTTGAATAGGTCATTTTGAGGATTCTGGTCAGCCAAAGATGGCCTCTGCTTATTTCAATGAATAATTGAGATTAGTCTTAACATGGTTTGATACATGGAGAATATTGTGTTTAGAAAGAGAAGGCTCTGTATTTTGGCCCAAAGTATTTGACTAGTGAAAAATTATATGTGGGTCATTTTTGGGAATCTGGTTGGCCAAAGACGGCCTCCTATCCTTTCTAGGAGCATTAGGAGTATGATTGTCGACTGCAATGGTAGAGCACTAAGAGCACATTGCTGATCATCATAATGTAGCATATTGTTGGCTGTCACAGTTCTTCATAAAGAGCAGACGTTTGATTGAACAATTTTTTCTTTTTTTTCCTTTTTTTTCTCCCAAGGCCCTCTTAGGTTTTCCTTGGAATAGGGATTTCTCTTTTTTTTCTTTTCTCCATCTTTTGCTCTTAACGTCTTTGTAGGTTTTTACCAAGATTGTACTTTACATAATTTTTTCACTATAATTGCTAGTCATGACATCTTGGATGTGTCCAACTGAACAACTCTGCAATAGTTGGCCAATGCTACTTTGCTGGATGTGAATAGGTTTTACAAAGGGCATCCGTCTTGAAGAGGTGAAAATGTCATGCTCTATCGTTGATCTATAAATCCTCAGGGCAAAAAGTCGATGACATCATATATACATTAGCTTATTGTTTTTGACTTCACTAGGTGATTGGTAGTAAAGAGGGACATGGCAGCTTGTAATTTAACAGCAGATAAGGCCCTAAATAGAGTGGAATGGTGGAACAGGATTCGTGTAGCCGACCCCAAATAGTTGGGATAAGGCTGTTTGTTGTTGTTGACTTAAAGCTTTTGTGACTATGATGAAGAGAGAATGGCTATGGAGATAGTTAACACCAAGTGGCATACCCAAAAAAAAGAACGAAGACTTTCCACCGAGCACCCAAGGGTTTTTTCTGTTCTCTCATTATTAGCTCTGCCAACCCCAAATAGTTTACTTTTATGTTTAGTTTTTTAAACCTGAAACTGCCTCAAATAAGATTATAATACATTAGATGACATGCATTTCTCCCTCCTCGGGCTTTGCAGGAAACAAAGAATCATCTACAACTTGAAGAAATTTCAATGATGGCCCTTCTTAGGAGACCACTCTTGCCAGCCTTCTTCACCAACTTGTTCAACACTATTGTAATTGTGATGAGAGGAAAATGAGATAGGGCCCTTCTTTTCCTTGCCAATAATGCCCACCATGATGCCATGATGTACTAGCAAGGATACAACTCCTTGCATGAGTCCTAATGCGTCAAGCCTTTCTTTGTAGCCACCCCCCCCCCCCCCAAGTTTCTTCATTCCATTGGCATGAAGCTCGTCCCTAGGTGATAGGTTGAACTAAAATTCATCTTTGTTCCAACTTTTTCTATAAGGTATTCCAAAAATGACTTACAATGTTCCCCCCCATTAGATGTAATAGTGTGATGAATACCATGCAAATGCATCACCTCTTTAAAATAAAGTTTGGCTATGTTTGATGCCTCGTGGTTTTTCTACATGGTATGAAGTGAGCCATATTGGAAAATCTACTAAAAAAAAGAATCCTTACCTCTTTGTGTGCGAGGCTAACCCATGATGAAATCTATACTAACATCTGTCCAAGGTACTGCATTGGTAGATCCACCCTTAGAAACCTTACAGATATAACACCTCCACACATATATTTGAACATCCCGCTTCAGCCTAGGTCAATTGTATGAAGTTTCAAGAAGAGCAAATGTCTTATCTCTACTAAATTGTCCTTCATTGTGTAACTCAATAATCAACCTTTCTTTTAAGGAACAATATGACATGCATAACTGTACACCTTTGAAGAGAGACCCATCTGGGATAACATAATCATTTGTTTGCCTGCTTTCTCACTTCTTGACAAATCAGCCCAAAATAATTGTCATCAGCTCATAAATCTCTGAATGTATCCCGTCCAATCACCTAAACTTGTATAGTGGATAATAGACCAGCTCTCTTGCTCAAAGCATCTGTAACTTTATCATGTAATTTTGCCTTGTGCTTCAATGTGAAAGAAAATTCCCATTGGTAGCTGACCCATTTCCCATGCCGTCTGCTCAAATCTGTTGATTGTTCAAGTAATTAAACGCTTCATGGCCCGAGCATAAAATAAACTCTCACAGGACCAGGTAGTGTCTCCAGTGTCTCAAAGTATGAACTATGAACTATGTCAAAGAATTTAATATCATCAGTATACCTTAGCATAGCCCTACTGAGCATCTCATTGAAGGATGCAACTAGTTTTCCTTCTTGGCTTTACACTATACCAATTCCAACTCTTGAGGCATCACAATCCACCTTAAACATGATTTTTTTTTCTTCTTTTGTGATGGATACCTCAATTATTTTCTCAAAATCTGGTAAAGCAAGCATAGGCTTCTAATAGCTTATTCTTGATGAGGTTGATATTATCTTCTGCTTCTTGTGTCCATAGCAAAGTACCTTGCTTCATACAAGCATTGATTGGAGAAACAAGGGTGCTGAAATTTTTTTAAGAAGCACCTACATAAAGATATGCTTAACCATGAGAACTACTGACATCATGAATAGAAGTCAGTCTAGGGCAGGCCAATTGAGGACAGCCTTAATCTTATTCTGATCACCCTAACACCATCAACGAAAATTTCATACTCCGAAAAGATAGCCCTGTTAGTCAAGAATGAACGTTTTTCAAGTTGATGAATAACTTTTCTTGATGCAAATTAGTTAGCACATTGCGATGGTGTTGTAAATGCAAACTAATTGAAGCACTGTACAACATGATATTATCAAAGTAGACAACTACACATTTGCCAATGAACATCTTCGATACATGATTTATGAGTTGCATAAAGGTACCAGGTGCATTAGACAAGCCAAATGGCATTACAAGCCATTCATATAACCCCTCATAAGTCTTAAATGCTGTCTTACACTCATCGCCAGGTCTAATCCTTATCAGATGATAACCACTCCTTACGTTAGTCTTTGAGAACACAATAGATTCAGCCACCTGACCTAACATGTTGCTTAGTCTCAGTATAAGAAATCTCTAATTCATTATGGTTTTGTTGATTGTCCAGTTATCTATGCACATCCTTTAACTGCCATCTTTCTTTGGCACGGTAAAGCAATTACAACACAAGGATTCATAATTTCTTTAACACAGCCCTTGTTAAGTAAACCAGTGACCTCCCTACAGAGCTCGTCATGTTCTTTAGGACCCATTTTTGTAATGTGCCTTAATAGGTAGACTAGATCCTAGGATCAAATTATTATGATGCTGGATATTATAGACAGAACATGATTAAATTCTTTGTAGGAACTCAATGCCATAGGGACAGATGCTAATACATCTTCATCCATATCATCATCTTTAACAGGACCAAACACACCTAATTCACCCTGGATCACCAAAGCAATACACAATTCACTTTCATCTCTCCAAAATTTTCCTAATTCAATAGAATAATGGCCCAATTCTCCACATTTGAAACAATGGAGTGCTGCTTGGCTACATTACACGTGCTCTTGAATTGTAGTAGGCGTAACATGCCCGGGGCCAGCAGCACGCGCAGCACGCTGGATCACCAATGGTATTGTATGGCCATGGTCGAGGCTGTTTGGGGTTTGTGTGTGTGACAAGGTGCAGTCCAACCACTCATCTCTTACACACGGCCAGCCCTGATAGAACCCCTATTAATGCAGACATTGGAGCAAGGTGGGGCCCACACATGGCCTTGGCGGGGTTTACGCTTGAGGACACACAAGGAGCATGGAAGACACATAGGGGCTCATTATGGGGGCTTTGGTTTAGTTTTGAGTCCATTCATTAGAGTTTTATTGTCTTAGTTCATATTTTATTAGTTAATAGAATTAGGACATGCTTGGGATTAAAGTTATTGGTTTTGGGCTATTTTGTAAAACACTTTATAAATAGAATTTAAGTGCTGGTCGATCAAGCTACTTCAGCCCACGATTAAGGCTTGATTTTTTAATGTTTTAGGAAGTCCTTTTTTAGGGAGGTTGCTTAGGTTCAAGTTTCTATTCTTTTGTTTTTAAGTCTTTAAAAGAGGGGAAATATGATGTACACGACAATGAATGATGAATAAGAATAAAATTTCTGGTTTTCTCTGGCTCCCACGAGTGCCTTGTCTTCTTCAAGTTTAGCCTGGACTTGAAATCTGGTAGGGATAATTCCATCAGGTACGAATCTTCTGTCCAACCTTATTATTATTATTATTATTTTTTTACCACCTGCTGTCCAACCTGAAAACTTTCCCCACCATAACCTTTTCCTTTATCTTGCAAATCTAACCTTAAATGCCTCACCCAAACCCATTGGCCATGCTTAATCTGTCTTCCCTTAGAAACCCTTTATAAAAAAACCTTATTCCTAATAGCCTAAAGCTGCGGACAACTCTAATCTCTTTTAACTGTTCTTATTTTCTTCAAGAGACCTAACTGCAGGTCTCTAGACTTCTATTAGTTCTTGTGGCTACATCTGGGATTCATCCCAAACCTGTTGTAGAGTTGTGAAATCGATTCCCTTCCTTTCTTGGGGTCTGAGTGTTCTACTTCTGCATGTTTTCTTGTTGATTTCCAACCCTGCAGTTAACCCTGGAACATCAAAATCCTGCTAGAGATCTCTATACTATAAAGCAATCCTTAGTTTCTTTCAAATCCTGTTGAACTCCATAGCCAACCTCTGCAGCAAATCCCATGGTTGTCCCTGTATAAAACTGATCTGCAGACCTTAGTACACTACTGTTTTTCGTCAAACCCTTTTAATACATTCTCTGCAGAGTTTATACAAATTAGCAAACCCTGCTGTTACCTTAGTCCTTTCCTACTGGTCTGTGACTTTTCTTTCATTCGAAGCCTTCTTCTACATCCTTAAACTGGTTGATATTAGCTCAGACCTGAGTGCATATTAAATGTTCGGATAAAATCTTGAATGGAATCTGTATTAGTTCATTCTTAGATAACAGCCTTTCTGTGGAGTTGTGCTGCATCACCTATTTTTCTGTTTCTCAACCACCAATGCCACCAAAATACCTTGTAACTCTTTACTCTTCTCTTTCCTAAAAATCAATTGATAAAATTTGTCACTATATTTATTAATTGATTTGATTTATTGATGAAGATTTTGAAGTTGCCGGTATATGCTTAGCGCATAATTGAAGGGATGAAAATTTAATTGCTCCAACCACAATGATGCACGCTACTTAAGTCTGAAAGCAACTAGCTTCACCTTCTTAAGTTCTTAGCATCAAGTACACCCTTGAACTCCCGGATTCTCTCCACTATCGCCAGCCAATTTACAAAGTCTTTAGTTTCAAGACTCAGAAAATTCAGGAATTTCTACATTAATTCCAGACTCCCATTGTCTGTCATGTTGATGGTACTCATCCTTTTCAAGTGGAACTCTATGAGGAACTGACGAAGCACAATAGAGCAGATGCCAAATTTGATGTAGGATATCCGAAAAGCCTTTACAAAGTGATTAGAATACAAGTGCGGAAGCAAATTAAATCAAGAATTGAGCTTAGATCATTCAAGTAACCATGAAACTTTGAAAAATCAGAAATAGGATGAAAGAAAAGAAGTTAGGACGAAATAGAACAAAAAAGATAAGAAAAGAGAGAAAAGGAAGCCCAAAGGGAAATTCTAGAATTTCTAGGCGGAACCCACAAAATTACCAAAATACCCCTGGTTGTGTGTCAGAAAATTACAAAAACTTTCAGATATTTTCTGACTTGCACAAGGGTGTTACAGTTCAAATTTCATACAATTTGAATTTCGAATAAGATTTGCTATATTAAAACATGAAATTTTAGAAAGCTCACGATTCCTTTAATAGAGGTTTAAGAGAAAAACCAGGGAATCCTTTAGAATTGGTTGGGAAAGAAGAGGGAAATTGATGGGGAAACTTAGGGCTTTGGTAGGGTATCACGTGAGGATCAAAACCGTAGCATAAAAGAATAAAAAGAAAGAGAATAAAGGGGTGCGATTTTGAATGTATATGTACTTTGTAAAATCAGCAAAACATACCTTAATGATGGAGTCTAGGAACTTCTATAAAATCCAGAAGCTTTCTATTCAATAGTGGAGGTTTTTTTTTAGCATCAACTGAAGAGAGATATAGAGGATAGTAGAAGAAGAAGACGATAGAGAGTAGTAGGGGAGGGTGAGGTGGATACTCATGATTGCATCCAAAGTGCTACAACCCATGTGTGAGATAGAGGGAGCTTAGTGTAGGCATCAACCTCATTAGAAGGAGAGAGAGGAGCACAACCCGTGGCTGCCTTGGGAAACCACCCAATATTAATACCAAATTTCAATCAATCTTCAATGTATTAATCAAGGGGAGGGGGTGCCTTTGTATAGGCTTACGACCTATAAAAATTAGAAAGTACAAAATTAGAAACTTGTAAACAACTAAACTTGCAACTTAGACTTTGTATAGGCTTAAACCTTTGTATAGGCTTACAAGTTACAACATATACAAGTTAGAAAGTACAAAATTATAAACTTGTAAACAACTAAACTTGCAACCTAAGACTTACTCAAAAACTTAAACTCGTCCCCTAAGTAATTTCTAAACATAAAACTTTCTAAAGACAAAAAACATGACCTTCCTAAAAATTAAACTACAAAAACATCCAAACTTGTTGCACAATTATTGCTAAATCCTAAACTTTTTAAAAACACTATTCCCGCAACTCTTTGATTACCCTATAGTAATTTGGTCGTAACTTTCCCAAATCACCTCAGATTTGCACAATCTGGGTCTCTTAGAAAGGTAACTGAATAACCTCTATAATGACACCAAAATCAAGTCAGAAATGACAAGTTTTGACCCTTGAAATCTTGGGTTAAAAGTAAGTGACAGGATTAGAACTCACAACAGAAAAAAAAACTAAACTACCCATGACACTATTGGCCTTATTACAAAATTAACCCCCCTTACAAAATTCCAAATAAACCCACATAACATGTTCATTTAAATCTGGCTCTCTTGTGGGGCGACACATACACAAGTCTCTAGGTTGTCCGCATTAGGAATGCATACATGCAATAGGTTTTTAAAGATCTCCTCCTTAGATTCTTCCAGAGTTAGGGCCTCAAGTTGCACTAAGCTTTGGTAAGGGATTCCACTTGCTTCCTCAATTGTGTAATTTTCTCTTGTGAATTAGACTCCTGCAAATCTACTACAGCCATACAATCTCTCATCCTTGGAGCCATGGAAAATATATATTATGTTTTCATAGAGGAAGCTGCATGTCCAACCTTGCTTTAACACCACCCGAAGCAGGCTGTTGCTAGCAGCTTGAATCAAGAGACAAAATGATAGAGCAAGAGAATATAATCCAAGTAGAGAACCAACATTTTGTGAGGAGAATACTCAACTAGCCAAAGCGTCCCAATAGAGAAGTCCACATTTTTGTTTAGAATTTTGTTTTTTCAAATTTTCTTTTAAAACGTTTTATGACCTCAACAAAGAAATTCCCCTCTTCTTTTAACCCTAATGATCTCCTTTATTATCAACTCCCTTATTTTTAGGCATTCCAAGATATCTACTTTTAATTAAACACCTCAATGAATGCAACTTGCTATTCTAGAGTCCTATTGTAGTAAAAACATAAAAAAATTGAAAAATAATTTTACTGTAGTCTAGCCTTGGGTTGCTTCTTCTTATCCCTCTTCTCTAAGAATTCCCTTGCCTCATGATCTACATCATTTTGGCAGGAACTCGCTTGTTCAAATAGTTTAGTCTAAGATTCCATTAGAAGATAATCAAATAAGCTTTTTATAGGTGATAATATTAGGGCAGACAATTTTTGACAAGAAAACATATAGCCTTAATGATTTGGGTAAAATGATGAGATTGGACTGCATTGATAATTCAGTTGCATTTGCATAATGAGTAGGGCTGTAAAGTGGTCTGGGATGAGTGGGGATAACGTTAACCCAAGTCCAGCCTGAAGTTTATAAGCATGGCCCATAGTTGACCCAACCCCGAACTTGGCACATTATAAAACATTGGAGTTCGGGCTGGCCGAAACATATTAGCCCGAAACATATTAGCCCCTAGGTTATTAACCTTATATATATATATTACTTTGGACCCCATGTATTGTATAGATATAATATAAATTGTAGCTTGGGCAGGGCTATGGCCCTGCCAAAACTCGGCCCAAGTGACGAGCCCGAAACAACTCAAACTTGGCCCAGCCTAAAAGTCATTCTTGCCCACAGCACACCCAAATTTTGGGCCAAACAAGTCGGGCTTCAGGCCAGCCCGGTCCAAGTTGCACCCTTAATGATGATGCCTTTTATTAAAACTGTGGGTTATGCTGAAATATACTTTGAATGGATACGTGTTCTTGTTGTACTTCCAAATTTAAACATAGTAAATGGCAACAAACTTGAATAAATTGGAAACGAATTATGGCATTTTGAATAAATGGGAAACGAAGAAGGTAACAGCCGCCCATGGGGTGAGTTTATGGAAAGGCATCTCTATGCAGTCAGATTGGTTTAAGAAAGCTGTGGCCATGAACATTGGTAATGGCAAAGACACTCGATTTTGGTTCGATAGATGGTGTAGGCCGACTCCTTTGGCAGAAGAGGTTCCTCTTATATTCAATATTGCGGTTAATAAATTGGTCTTGGTGCACGATTATTGGAACTTCAATGTATCCCCAAATAGTTGGAATATTCAGCTCAGGAGGGCTCTTAATGACTGGGAGATGGATCAAATGGTAAATCTGATGGGTGTTGTGGAGTGGTGGAAGCCGAAGTTGCAAAGGGAGGACATAAGAGCTTGGATCCCGGGCAGGGGAGGCTCCTTTTTGGTTAGATCTTCTTATGGAGTGCTGGTTAATAGGGAGGAGGAGATCTTTGACTGGAAAGGATTATGGAGAATTAATGCTCCTTCCTAAGTCCTCTTCTTTAGTTGGACGGGTTTAAAGACTCGCATTCCAACCCTAGACTTCTTGCAAGGGAAGGGCTTTATTCTTCCCAATATGTGCCTCTTATGCAAATGTGGAGCTGAGTCGGCTGATCACATCCTTGTCTTCTGCCCTTTTGCTTATGAGATTTGGAGCACTATCCTCTTGGAAACAAAATTTGCTTGGGTTTCTCCAAATAAGTCTATATCTTTTTTCCAGCATTGGTACCCCCCCTCCAGAAATAAGAAGGGCGTGGTTTTGTGGTGTTTGCTCTTGTTGGCTGTTTGGTGGTCTATCTGGCGTGAAAGAAATCAGCGGATCTTTAAGGACCTTGCGGAGCCTTCTTACATCATTCTTAGAAGAGCTAAAGAATCTAGTTTTCTTTGGGCTGCAAATTGTAAAATTTTTGACGGATGGACTATTGTTGATATTAGAAGTAAGTGGGTTAGTATTGTTTCTGGTGAGACCCCGCTTTAGTCTTTCTTGTTGGGGCCGCCTTTTCTGTTTTCTTTGGAGGGATTTCTTATCCCTCTCTTAATGCCATTTTACTTTATCAAAAAAAAAAAAAAAAAAAAAAAAACTTGAATTTGCATTCCTTAAAATGCTTCAACACAGCCATATGCTTTGTTTTGGTTTTGTTGATCTTATGTTGGAATAGAATTTGTCCAGAACTTATTGTACTGTCGATATATCTTGGCAAATTATGTAATTATGTAAATCCTGATTTTTTGGCTTTATCGATAAGATGTTTTATGTGTACATTCATTTACCCACATAAGGGGAGTAACTTTCTTGTCTGGGAAATATGATGGTGCAGGCAGGAAGTTTCACATTTTCCTATACATGAAATTATATTTTCTACAATTGACAAGCCCAAGCTTCTAAGCCAGGTATTTGGAGAAGATCACCGTGTTTTTTTTTTTTTTTTTTTGTTTATGCATAAAACTGTTCATTATAAGCGAACTGATTATCTTACATCAATTCATATTTTCAGTTTTTAGATTTGTTTTTTCAATATGATTTTTTTTTGTTATCGTTTCCGTGGAGGCAATTTATTCCTATACAGTTGACTGCCCTGCTTTCATAGTTCTATTTTGAAAACATCTTGTTAAGTGTCTCTTTAATTCGTTATGATATCCTGTTGGTGAGCTTCAATAAGTAGCCGCTATTGAAGTTTTTTTATGATCTTTGTTTTCATTACCATCTGAATGTCGGTAGATACAATCCCCTGGAAATTTTGTAAATATAGCATTAACCTGATGGTGTTGAATCTGTGGAACTTTTTCTTTTTAGATGTTTTTTTTTAATTTCAAGACCATATGAAGATTCTAACCTTGTGGCGTGGTCTTCTAGCTCTCTGCTTTGCTTTCAGACATAGGGCTAAACATCCGTGAAGCACACGTGTTCTCAACAACAGATGGCTTTTCTTTGGATGTGTTTGTGGTGGATGGATGGCCAGTTGAGGTATATTTTCCTTAGATGATATGGTTTTTGTTGTTAATTATATTTTATATATTATCTCATCTTTCTATATAGTTTTATATAAAAAATTTTGTGGAACGGGATTTGGGTAGCCAACCTCTAGTTGGATAAAGCTTTGTTGAGTTTTGTTTGTAGTATGTGACTGTACTGTTTATGTTTGTCAATGAGAAGCCCCTTCTCTCTCTCTTACACACACACATAGGGGGGGGGGGGAGTTGGGTATTTAGATTCCATGGTGCAAGAGCACAAAATAATGCCAATTCTTGATCATTAGAAATCTCCACACGAACATGTTTCATCTCTAAACAGATGGAAATGTGCCCTACAAAGTTTGTGAGCTTACTTGCCACTTAGGAAGATCATTAGAACAATAGCAGTTACCGTGTCATAAAAACTGAGCTTTTCATACAATTCCCTGAATTTTCAAATAATTTTCATGATGAGGTATATTACCCTAGTCAAGCTGGGCAATCTCTTGGCACACAAATGAAAAGCTGACTGAAGAAGCATTACTTTGGGCGATATGACTGTATATTAAGCTAATACTTCTGGTGAAAGAGTTGAATACATATATATACATGTTTCCATTAAGAGCATGAGCCAACTTATTACTCTGAAATTCTGTGCTTCTCATATTGCTGTGATTATACTTCATTATTTTATTTAGATATGCTTTTTATGTGTTGCTTGCTTGCTTATGTGCACAAAAGACACTCCTACATGTTTGAATTGTATGTGTACTTTTCTACGCACTGCAGTCACTGTTACATGTTTTGACATCTTACTGCAATACATTCTACTGGTCAATGTATTGCCTATGTTTGTGGAACTGACAATTCATTTTATCGGCCCCAGTCGATATGAACAGCTTGTGCCTTATCCTGTATGGACAGTGACCTTATTATATATTAAGGAGCATTGTGATTCTATCTTGCTTTATACAGGAATATCTGCCGAGCCGAAATATGTTGCTGACTTTGCAATGGTTTGGTCAGGACACAGATGGTTTGAATGAAGCGGTGGAGGAAGCAGTTGCAAGAAGTGAGGTAGTTCGCTTCTTAGTGTATTCTCGTTATATTATTATTCTTTCCTTTTCTTGTTTGTGGTCTGAGCATAGTGATGAGAACTCCACTTTTCTTTTCCTATTGGCTGTGTTGATCCTCGGTGTCCAAACTGCCGCAGGAATCACCTGATTTAGTTCTGGTGGTCTTTGTCTTCATCATGGGAATTACATGCTTTGTCTTCACCATTCAACTCCCACAAACAATAGGAGTTTAAACTTCCACATGAATTTGTGGAGTTTTAACAGTAATGATGTGTGGGAATTACTTCATGTTTTTAGTGTCTAATCACTAACCAAAGTTGAATCCACTATTAAATTATTACTCAATTATCCTAAGCTCATGAGTGTTTCAATTCTAAAGATGCTAATACAGCCTTATATTTGATTAGAGTAAAGAGATAAGATACTTGATGTTTACATTTATGATTATTTGTTTAAAAGAAATTTGCATGCTTCTGCAAAGGTTTTCATGACGGAAAGGAAGGTTGCTGCAGATCCAGTAGGTGATAGTCTTTTCTGATGCTTAACATTTTTTTGGTTTATATTAGATATTAATTGACGTTGCCAGTGTTTATATTTAAATGCTTTATATTTTGCACTACTGGTACCAAGCCCAGATAAAGGAGGGTTGCTTTAATAAAACCTCACTCAAACCATTTAAGCATGAATCATGCAAATCTGTTATTTTGACCTTATGCTAGGGCGTCGCTTGGAAGTGACACATTGCAATATCACCCAGATGCAATGAGAAATAGGCAAGGGTTCTCTCTGGAAGTTATGTGCTGCATTGGCATCCAGATGTGGTGAGAAGTAGGCCAGGGCTTCCACACCATGGATCAGTGCGAGTATAGAAGTTAGTTCAAGAGAGCAGGATTCACGTAGCGACTTTGAACATACAAACCTTGATGAGTAAGAGTATGGAGTTGGTAGATGTATTGAGAAGAAGGGATTTAATATAGCTTGTCTGTAAGAGACAAAATGGAAAGGGAAAACAGTTAGGGAAATTGATTGCTATAAACATTGATATGTGTAATTCAATAAAAGAATTGGGGTAGGAATAATAGCATATAAAGATCTAAAGAATGAAATTGTAGATTTTAAAAGAATAGGTGATAGGATAAATCTATTAAACTTGTTTTGGAAAGAAGATAATTAACATAATTAGTGCATATGCACCTCAAGTAGGATTAGATGAAACCATTAAGAAACATTTTTATAAAACATGGACGGATTAATTCAAGGAATACTTGAGGGTAAGACTGGTAAGTGATGCAGGATGATAAGCTTTGATACCAAAGTAAGGTGTAGGACATCCTAGGGCCATTAGATCCTGCTTCTAAAGGCCCAAAAGATTGCAGCATAAGTGTAGGACAGAGGTTAGGTTGCCAAAATCAAGGTTAGGGTTATCCAAATATTCTCAATCATAAAATAAATTTGGGAAAGAAGTAAGAAATCAATCCAAAAGAATTTAGAAAGTGAGCACAGATAGAAGGAAAGAAAGATAAGAGAAAGTTGCTGGTTAGGTTTCTGGAATTTCTGGGCAGAATGGTAAAATTACCAAAATACCCCTGCAGATGCATAAGAAAATTCTGCAATTTTACAGGGTCTTAGATAGATCTAAAATTGCTGTGCATGCATAATTTCATAGTATTCTGATAAAGGAAAGTGTATAAAACATATAAAAGAACAGTCTGCAGTAACACTTTGAGCAGAATAACCTAAAATAGATTAGATTTCTTAATCAGATACTTTGCCTGGCAGTTTGTTGGGGGATTTGGCTTGAAAGTAGGGGTGTCAATGAGCCAAGCTGAGCCGAGCTTTGCCCAGCTCAGCTTGGGCTTGTCACATGAAGGCCAGGCTTAGGCTTGTGACGAGCCTGAGTTGAGCTTGGCTTGGGCTCGTGAAGATAAGCTCAGGCTCGGCTCAATTCATCTCATCAGGAAAGAAAAAAACCTAATATCTTAATGGTCCATTAGCCTAATGTGTTTATTTATACTTTATTATTGTTAATATATATAATTTTATTATAAAATTATTGATTAAACCAAGGACTGAAAGAGCCGAGCTTAGTGAAGCTTGGCTTAGGCTCACTTATAAACGAGCTTTAATCAAAGCTCAAGCTCCGCTCACTAAGCTTAAAACAAGGCTCAGGCTTTGCTCTTAATGAGCCGAGCTGAGCTAGCTTGGCTCTTTGACAGCCCTACTTGAAAGAAACCAGAGGGCTTTTGAAGGATGGGCGGGACTGGTCTTCAATGTGTATTGGAAAGCAAGGGATTTGGCTTGTTTTTGGGGCATTTATTGTAAAATGGAGGGTGACTATTCCGTGGCTTGCACTAATAGGGATTGGCCTAACCTTCTCCTATGTAGCTAGTTTCCGTTTCTTATTTTGTTCCTTTTTGAAACAGAGAGGGGAAGAAAACCCTGTTGAAAGGAAACATAAACACCTAATATTGGAGGTGGTGATTTATAGAGAAAGGTTTCTCAGATTACCTTAATCCTGGCCAAACAAAATCTGTATAGCTTGCATTCCAACACTCTTTGTTCTTCAATTTGATGATGAAGCTGTAGGAGAGTATAGATAGGAGGAAATAAAGAGTAAGAAAATAGAAGGAGGAAGAAGTAATAAGAAACAAGAAGATGATAGGGATTAAGAAGGAAGAAGAAGAGGGAAGAAGAAAGCTGATTACACCAACTGATTGAGGGAAGAAGAAGAGCTAGGGCTATAACCCTAGGGTTTCTAATGGCTACAACCAATAAAAGAGAGAGGAAAACCCAAATTTCAATTCATTAATCCATGTCTACCAATACAAAAACGTGCAGCCCTATATATAGGTTCATAAACTTAAGAAAATAGAAAGGAACCAAATTAGAAAGTGCTGAACTACAAGCTTACTTGCTATCTAGGAATTTTCTAAACCCAAAACTTCTAAGACCTTCACTTTCTGAGAACCAAACTATTAAAAGCTAAGACCTAGAGGATTTTGGCTAGAACTCCAAGAGGGCCCCACTTTTACTTCAAGACCCACTAAAATTACGAAATGACCCTTGACAATAATGCCTTACTACAAAAATAGCCTTTGCATAAAAAATCCAAACTAATCTTGGCGTAATTGCCTTATTACATGAATACCCTAGCCCCCAAAACACCTTACAAAAACCTATACTTTGCGTGTCTTGAACCTTGCTCTCTTTTGTAGAAGAACATACAAGAGCCTCTTAAGGTTCGCATCATTCTCTCGGGGTGGGGAGAAATTCACCCTTGAATTTTGGATTAGCCAAACTCCATCAGAACTTCCAATTGACATTCTGTCTATACTCCTCAATAAAGGTGGCGAATGTGGTAGAGGACTTGGGATGGAATGTCTTGCACGAACCAACTTGCTTGGGTCTCTTCTTTGCCTTGGGTCAAATTGGAAGTTTGTCTTGCCTTGGCAAAGGTGTGATCTTGGGCTTGTTCTTGACTTTGGGCTTAGGAGCAGATGATGAGATTCTTTGGTTGCCAATTTTGACCTGGATGATGGGAGTCTAATCAATGTCATCTTTGGATCTCGTCTCCAAGTTCTTATTTAATTTGGCCAGCTTCCTTTTGTAGCGCCATCTTATTATATACAAAAATCCTTACTTATGGAGTAGACACTTCAAAATCACGCAGCCTTTGTCACGCCCCGAACCCATACCTCTTCTTAGGACAACCCCAGATTTGGAGTTTGACATTTAACAATCCTTTTTTCCCTCGAGTCATTTTGTTTGTAAATTTATTTCACTTTTCTCTTACATCATTGGTCACATCTCAATCCTTTTTCCAATTGTTACTAAACAAACGGAGTGGAATAAACATTCATCATTAATTTCCGTTTCTTATTTTACAGCGGAATATAAGACATTATCATCCATTCACATATGCAGTGGAGTATAAAGTACTAGCATTCATTCACCATATTGCAACGGAGATAAAAGATTCAACATAATGCCTACTATCTATTTAAAATCTCTTCTTCACCATAAGGAGTCAGAATCTTCCATGAACGAACATTAAAGAGAAACATATAATCCACATAATCTGACTCTCTCATCATTACACATAATCAAAACAACTTGTCAAAAAGGCTCCAGATCTACATGACAATCAATACTAAAATCCACATAATCTTCTTCACCATAAGGAGTCAGAATCTTCTATGAACGAACATTAAAGAGAAACATCTATAATCCACATAATCCAAATCATAAATCTGAATCTCTCATTATTACACATAATCAAAACAACTTGTCAAAAAGGCTCCAAATCTACATGACAATCAATACTAAAAGGTTAGGCTAGTTTGAGCCTCTCTTCAATGCTCTTCATATCTCCAAAAGATTTCTGCAGTTTACTACCCTCAATCTGAAAAATGGTGTCAACTGGGTGAGCTTAACCAGCTCTTAAGTAATCATACAAAATATACAATGGATTAGGGTTAAGCCAAGCACAAACATTTAGGATAACAAGATATTATATAGCCTTGAAATCAAAATGCGGAGTCAATGCATAAAACATTTTTACAAGCATTTACTCAAAACTTGCATAAACTACTTTTCATAGAATATTTATAGGGTCTTCTATATCTTTTCAAAACTTATACATTTCGTCTTCCTTATCAATCTTATACGATTTCACTTTCTTTACAAAGCTTATATATTTTTACTTTCTTATCACATCTTGTACAATTACCCTTTTTTCCTTAGCACTTATACACTTCCTTTTTCCTATCAACACATATACATTTGGTCTTTCCTTTCATGTTCGCTGTGAATGCCACACAACGCCGCATATGTCGTATGCTTGGATTTGAACTTGAAGGTGTCTCGAATTGCCCATAAAGAAATTGGTGTCTATTGTTTTTATTGGAGTAGCTGCTAACTATTTAGACTCAGTTGGATGTCATAAATAAAAAAATAGTTTTAAATTGTTTTTAACATTTAGTGACTCCAAAAAAGTGGTCTAATTACAAAGACCCTTTTTAAGGTCCAGGGGTTCATTTGTAGTTGGGGAAGGTGTTAGGCACCCCGAACTACTCACCTCTAAGAGTGGTTACCTAAGAGTGGTTACCTACTTAATTAAAGAATCATTTACTATTTCTATATCCACATGTGTGGAATCGAATTCAATAAATTATCCATTATGTATAAGATAAATTTAATACCCCACTTGAGATGAAATTGGTGGAATATTAAATTTAATTATCTAGATCCCAAGTTACCTATTCTAATGTGTCACTCTCCTCGCATCACATATGGTAATTCTCCATAGCAGTAAATACCATCTAACTTAAATGAAATAATAAATAAAAGATTAAAAATCAATCTTGATTTATTATTTCATTTAAACTTAGAATTATCTATAACAAGCCTAATCGATGGGTCAACGTCACTAGCCCATTGTCATAAGATTACAAATTTTATTTAAATTACAACTTCTATCATGTTACATGTATTTATTCATTTATATTCAATTCCACAAAATTAAGATAATTATAAATGATGTAAGAATTTAAAAAGATAGAAATGCGTACCTTGGGGTCTCCTCACTTGTGCATGGTGGAGGATGTGACCTTGTCCTATTTCAAATTACTACAAATTAATAATAATAAAAAAACCCTATTAATTACAATTACACTAAGAATCTTCCGGATAACTCCTTGTTCGTCAACATTTCCAAAGTGTGTTCTTTTCCCACGTGTGCTCATAATAAGATCATTGACAAACAAAAAGAAATAAAAAAAATGGGTTAGAAATGAATTACCCTTTAAATAATAATAAAAAGGTTATAAATCTACACATTTATCATTACAAGCATTGTCAAATGATAGTCTTACATACTACGGTCACATGTTGGTCACACATACTCACACACACTAACACATTCATCCATGCACACATGCAATCACCCGTATCCATGCATATCTGTAGATACACATGCAACCATCCATTCACAGATATCTACATGTGCAACTATATACAATCATGCATATGCATGCATCACATGGATACACATACAGCTCTATACACACATATAACCATATACACACACAGTTACACCAACAGCCATATATCATTACACAAACTAATATAACCATATACATACACACAGTCACATATACGTGTATAATGTCATACCTATACAAGCATTCACGCACTTGCATCACACACATGCTCACATATAGATACCCAAACATATGCAACCATACACACACATGCACATGCAATCATATACACGTGTCCATGCAACACATGCAACCACACACCATCACACACGATCACATATACTTGGTCACACAATATATTCACGCACTGGTTTTAAAGACTACCCAAGTACAATCATAATTAAAGTTTCAAAATTGTATACACAGAAAAATAGTCGTATGAAACCTAACAACTACAAAAGAAATCTACAAATCATCACTTAGACCAGAATATTATCATAGAAAATTACATAGAGCACATACATCATTTCGATCAATATCCAAGTATGAGAAAATTCCAAGAAAAATTCAACAAATCACCCTAAACAATATCAAATCCATATTTAAGTAAAATGATATGCAAAGAAAAGCATTATCAATCACTATTTAAGCATCGATTTCACCATTGAACAAACAAAAACAATCAAATGAAGTAGATAGTGTCTCAGATTTACAACTAATCATGATAATAATCAAAGGAAACAAGAAAATATTATATATATATCAGAATTGAGTTATTAGCAATCTCAATTGATGAGCGTACATGAATTAAAATATCAAAATTAAAAATAAATCTATAGTAAATAGATTTGAGTTGAAATCATGGAGGAAGCTTAGATCTAACATGAATTGGAGAAGAAAACTTAGATTTAAGAAGAAATTGGAAATATAAATTAAATCTTAAAAGAAATAACTCAAGTTACTTACCGATTTTTGGACTTGGAGATCGGTTTCTCTTCCCAAGTATTTCGCCAGGTATGAGATCTTCTTCTTTTTCCTTGCTGACGGCAGAATCTGCAGCGACAGCAACATTGGCACTAGTGTTAGCGGCGTCAACAAACTCAGATCTCTTAATTCTTCTTTTGGTTTCTTTTCCAGCGAGTTGAATTCCTTCTCTTCGTAGTGATTTACATTCTCAGTTTCTTTTCATGGAACTCGAATCTCTCTCACTGCTTCTCTCCCACTTCTTTCTCTCTGTTTCTCGTTGAATCAAATGGGAGAGGCCCTTTACTTGAAGGGCATCCCTTCTATTTATAGGGATCACTTAAGTGGGGGGCCTTTTTGTCCTTCCACTTAAATTAAATTCAAATGACCATAAGACCAGGGGCCTTTCCATCCTTTAACCTGAAACAAAAGGAAACAAAGGGTTAAAATAGTAACTATTCGTTAAATAGCATATTCTAAAGAATCTTTACTTGTGGGCTCTTTACATACTTTTCATGGGCTTGCTTGAGGTCCATTCAACCTAAACATATAACTCATTTGGGCTTGTCTCAGGCCCAAAAATGAGGGTGTTGACACATGTTCACTTTCTTGTTAACATGTATAATTCCACTTTCCTTTCAATGCGTATGCACTTTCACTTCTTTTAAATCTTGTACAATTTCATCTTTCTAACGTATAAAGTTTGTAGTCATCGTTTAACTCATAGTTATTAAACCCGGACCGGACTGGCCGGTCAAACTAGTAACCCAATGACCCGGTCCTTTAACCGGTCCGGTTTTCTATTTAGATCGTTTTTACACATGACCCAGCCAAACCCGTTGAAACTCGTCGGGTTTTTTGTTGAACCGTCTAACTCGGTCGGTCTGACCATCTTTTAAACCTGGGTTTCTAAAAAATGGACAAAAACAAGTATCCACAAGATTTGAACTCAACTCACTAACTTCAAACTCTATATCTTTACCCTAGGCCATGAGATCATCCTATGTTCTATATATATCATTAAAAGTAATAATTGAAACAAACCTTCATTTTTGTCATACATTTTTATGTT
>JAOXJP010264515.1:0-20702 GCA_025762735.1 Platanus orientalis
GTATCAGAGTCATAAAGCTTGTTTTCCTCCATGAAAAACCATAGATGACCGTAGGAAGGGGAGTCACCGAGTTTGGGGGTATTTTACACATGAAACATCAAGTTTCTTTTCAGGATTCCTCGCTGGGGGCAAATCTCCGGAGAGCTTCTGATGGTCAACCATGATTCAAAAGAATCCTTTTGTTACAAGGGTTCCAATGAATCTAGTCTTGCATGATTTGGTTGAGTGTGTTGTGAGAGATTGTATTTTTGAATTTTTGGATTAAACATGTAGAGTAACAAACTTCATGGCCTTAAAAATCACTCAAATTGTCTTTGTTTGATTCGATTCTTGGCCCAAACTTGTAGTGTTCCGTGAGATCTTTTCAATGGTATAGATTTGTGGGGGTGAAAAGTTTTGGAAGAGGGCTCTAGAGAGGCCCAAAGTGGTCTTGACGACCATAAAAAAATCTGGAAAATGGAGTTGCATAAAACCCTAAAAGAGTGAAGATGACCCATCCAACCATGCCCACCCTTGGCATTGGGAGAACGTGGGACCCACCCCTGGGTCTCATGGCCACTCTTTTGGCCACCATAGATTGGTGTTGTCCTGAGGAATTTTAATATATAAATTGGAAATATATATATATAGTTTTCTCATGAAATTAATTTATTTTACATGAAAATTACAAGGGAGAGAGAGGGCACATGGGACCTACTAAAATTAAAATTTTAACATGGAAGATTTATTTATTTTTTAAATGTTTTTCCTTTATTTTGGTAGTGGAGCTGATATAAATTGGTTTCAGGTTGGCCTCGGGTTTTTATTTATTTATTTATTTATTTATTGGGAGTCTAAATTGATGAAAATTGACATTTCTGACAATGCTCACTCTCAGCAAGGGAGAGTGCAATCAACATCTAGCAGATATCGAATTAAAATGAAAATTTTATGGGATGCATAAAATTATATTCTTAACATGTTTCATATGCTAGATGAGATATTTATAACATCATGAGCTTTATTTGCATCATGTGGAGAGTGAGCATGTTTAATCTTATGCAAGTGTGTGATTATTCCATATAAATGCATGATTGAATTATGTTAAATGATTTAATCTCTTAGGAAATCACATGTATTTATTTGGAATGTGAAATGAGTTGAGATATTTTATTTGCTCAATATATTTTGTGCATAAGTGAATTAGATATAATACCTATTTACATATTCATGGGAGATGATTATTAGCTTACATAGTTTCCAAAGTTTTCGATCTTGTAATGTGTAAATTAGTATTTGTTGTCTAATTTGACTAATACGGTAAAATTGAGTGTGTGTGTGTTGACATCCATAATGTGTATACGAATGTAGTTGAATGGCATCTAAGAACATCATCATATCGTTGACCATAATAAGGGAGAGAGAAACTAGATGGTCTCACTTATGATGTGGCACAGAAAAAATTAGTGTCTTCTCAGTGAGCAAGAAGTCTTAGCAACTGTAACCTATAGCATGGAAGAACCTCCTGCCTGTAAGGCTGTCAATTGGGCTGGGTTGACCCGAAGTCTGACATGTCTGGTCGGGTTGAGTTCGGGCCCAACTTTTAGGCTTAAAGATTTATTCGGGCCGAGTTCAGATTGGTTCAAGTTCAGCCCAAGGCCGGTCCGAACTAGTTAATAAATAATAATATTATTTATATGTTAATATTAGCTCTTTTTATTTTTTTTATTCTTTTTGGATCCATATATTTTAAACAAATTAATTGTCATCAAATAGTTCAAGTGTCTACTGTTCAAAAATTAAGAAAAGAATTTTAATTCAAGCAATCCAAACTCTGGCCAGAAGCCCGTTGTTTTAAAATGAGTGGAGTTTAGGTTGACTACCTCAGGCCAAGTCCATGCTCAAGTAAAACATTGCAAGTTGACCTTGGCCCGATTGACAGCCCTACCTGAGGGTAGTACCCAACAAAATATGCATGATAGGGAACTCTATGAGAATTGGGTCATGAAGGATCGATGTGCACGATTACTATGTTGAGTTGCATGCACAACGACCTTATTGGAAAATATGAAGGTTATCCAACAACTTCCAAGGAAGTGTGGGATGCACTTCGTTTTTCCGTTGCTGGTACCTTTTCTACAAGGTTGTGAACTTTACAGATGAGGTTTGACTCTTATAAGATGGATTCCAAACATACTATGCTTGAGCATCTAAGGAAGATATCATCCATGATTCTCAACATGAAGGCGGTAGGAAATGATCTCAATGAAAAACAACAAATTTAGGCAATTCTGTGCTCTTTCCCTAAGTCTTGGAATCAGTTGAAGCTTATGATAACCCATAATGAGAATATCGCAAGGTTATCTCAGTTGGAATGTCACCTTTAGCTAGAATGGGGGCACACGGGATCTCATATTGAGACTTCTGCCTATGTGGCTGAGTTAAGTCAACGTGGGGAAACTAGGTCCAAGTGCAAGAGAGATGGTACCATGTGGTCCCAAAAATGGCTGGACAGGTGAGCCCGCACCCAAAAAGAGAAAGTGCAATAGGTGCCCCAAAGGTAGGAAACGAGGCAAGAAAGACAAGTCCAAAATGAGATGCTGCAACTGTGGACAACCTGGTCATTTCGCTCGTGAATGCACTGAGAAGAAGTTACAGACTAGCCCTTCACTTTGCCTCAGTGGTTTAGTGTGTAGTCATGTTTTAGTTTCTCATTCTCTCTTAAACTTGGATTGTAGATGTCATGACCCAGATTCGAGGGTTGTGTTTGAAACCCGAATTCAGATCGGACACTGGATGACGCACCTCGAACCTGTATCACGCAATGGAGAGATCTTGTTTCCGAAGTGTGACCATGTCCTCTTTCTCACATTCTGTACCAATTTTGTTAATTTCTCTTTAGTCCTTTATTTCCATTATAACAAATACATATTGCAATGGAATAAGAAATGCGTATTGTCCAAACCATTCACGCTCACATATGGCAGTAGACTACTTATTCCTTCCTCATCTACATTACTGATGTACAATGGAAATATAAGGTTCTACAAATCCATAAAGATAGTGCAGTGGAATATTTATATCAACTTATCATCATAGTGCAAAGGAAATAACAATATCTACATCTAAACTAATCAAAATATTAACATGTCTAACATAAAAAAGGGCTTTCAACAAACCAACATCATAGTAATAAACCCCATCTTCAAAGGGGTGCAAATCCAAATGACTATCATTTGTATATGTCCAGTGTTCAAAACTAAAATGCCAAAATGAAAGTAAACAATGGACCTTATTGCTCAATTCTTCTCTTTTCTCGCATCCAATGCGGCTCATGTGATGCCTTTACTTTGAACCTCAATCTATAAGGTGGTGTCAATTTGGGTAAGTTTGACAAGTTCAACAAGAAGATATACAACAAAAGGGAGATCAAAACAAACACAATAATAGATAAGGATGAATCAAGATATAGTAAAGATGCCAAATGCGTATGCATATGCAACAAAAGACTTATACATATATCCTTATTATGATTTAAAGTATATCTATTCTTCAAAATAACCATAAGGGTTTTTCAATAAAAACCAAAAGTGCATATGCTATATGCTAACTCATAAGAGTCTCCATCAAATCAAAATTGAATGCATATAACCTAAGAAGGGGTCTCCGACAAAACCAAAATCAAATACAAATAACCTCGGTAGAGTCTTCGACAAATCCAAAGCAAATGCAAACAACCCAAGTAAGGTCTTTGAAAAATCCAAAACATACAACCAATGTAGGGTCTCTGACAAATTAAATCCAAATACATATAACCCCAAATAAAGGGTCTTAAAAAATCCAAAACATGTATAAAAAGATCGCAAATGAGCTGTTTGCCATGAATGGTCAATCCACTAGGGGGTCTCTATAGTCATAAATACCAATCCATAAAAGGTCTCCGCAATGATAAAGACCAGTGGGCACAATGATTGTCTTCACCTATTAATGTGACCTAGTGATTGAGTACTTGAAAAGGGTCATAAAGACATATAGACACTAATTGGTACGTGAAAAGGGTCACAAAGACTAATGGGAACTACAACTATCTTAACCTATTGATGTGACTTGGTGATTAGGTCCTTAAAGAGGGTCATAGAGACTGATGGACATGATGTCCATCTTCACCTATTAATGTGACCTGGTGATTGGGCACCTGAAAGGTTCATATAGACCTAGCTCGCAAAAATTTCCTAGGACATCAAGAGTTTTTCCCACATAATTCTCTCTAACTAGGGTAGTCCTCTAAAATTCCTTACGACAAGGGTGTAGCTAGCAAAAATCCCCTAGGGCATTAAGGGTGTGTCTCATAGAATTCCCCTGGACTAGGGTAGTCCTCTAAAATTTGTAAAGACAAGGGCAACAAATCAAATCCTTATATTCCAAACAATATATCATATCCATGCTTATGTAAAGTAATATAACTACTACACAAATATGCTATACAAAAAGATATATGTCCAATCTCATAAAGAACCAAAACTGGAGATGTGAATCTCAAATATGAATACTAAACCAAAAATACAAATGAGGATGCATGGTTCATATCTAATGACATATAGGAATCTATGGAATGCAAAACATTTTCATGTCAAATGCAACAAAAAACAAGTCAGTAGCTGAAACGTTTCAAAACTCATGTAGAAAGTCCAAGTAAGATGTTCCATAAAAATACCGGAGTAAACAATGTCAAAATCGGTATACTTGTGTTACCAAAACTTCCATTGATACAAATTTCAAGTGTAAACACAAAAATTCTCGCTTATGTAAAGAATCTATAGGCATGCTATAAGACTTGTAAATTGTGGAGAACTAATCAGAAGACTGTAAATCAAATGGATAGAGACCATAATTATAGAGACTCAAAGGAAAATCAAAGGTACACCACATGAAATCATCATTCTCATCCAACAACTATAAGGATCCACCACCAGCAATACTTTCCAATCTTAGAGCAGAGATTACCAAATTTGCCAAAACAGGGCTCCAATATCTTGTAAATTGAATCACAACTAAACTCATGGAGATAGAGAAAATAAAACACTCCAAACAAGCTTAAAGCAATGGAACTAAGACTCAAAATCAATTCCATGGAGATCAAACCTCAAGTCCTCACAAAATAGAACATAAATCACATTTCTATGAACAAAAGAGTGGAAGTATGTCATTCTAATGAATATCCAATTACTCCTTCAAATGTCTATAGAGTTTAGACAATGTATCTTTCAAATTAAAGCTCAACATCAAAGAGAAAGTAAGATCCTAGGAAAGGAAGTGCATATTTTGTACATTCACTTATGCTAGCTTTTACTCCTTAGATCCAAGGGTATCTTCCTCCAATATCTCCTTCCCTTTTGAATTCTCTCTCTTCTCTGAGATTAACTAAGAAACATAATCAAAACTAATGAATCTAAATGGATTTTTAATGAAAAACTTGAAACTAAGCAAATACCAAGTTAAAGCTAAAGTCCTTTAGCTTACCTTGCTCTTAAGAGATGAAATCCTCTTCTGCTTCCCTAATTCCCACTTCTCTCTTTCTAAGCTTTTCTCTATTGTTCTTAGGTCTAAATTGGGTACAAATAGGCTTTAATTTCGTCATAAATGAATCCCAATACCAAGGAGTGGCATTTTTCGTTTTTTTTTTTTGTCTTTGTAACAGATTCGAGTGCTCGAAAATCCATTTTTGAGCACACGAAGTTCTACGTTCAAGTGCTCAAACTCCCCTTCTTGAGCACTCAAGGGTATGCAGGTTATGGATTTCCAAATTTCTCTTAGCTTGAGCGCACGACAGTCCCACTCGAGTGCTCAAGGGAATTCGAGCGCTCGAACTTGTCTAGGTTCTAGCTTTCAGGTTCTTTTTAGGTCTCTTTTAGTTTAGGTTTCTCCCTTATGGTCCATGACTCTGTCATTACTTTCTAAACCATTAAGTGTGAGTCTTTAGGTGATGGGTTACCCGGGTCCCATGTCATTTACCTGATGCTTATTTATTGTTACATAGGAATGTGCGGGGTATTACATTCTCTCCTTATAAAAATTCAATCCCTAAATTTAGTGTGTACCTTAGTCTTAAAACAAATGCAAATACTTATCCCTCTTTTTGTTTTTACCTTTTCAAGTGGCCTTTTTTCCGAATGATTTCGCCACAAGACCTTCATATATGGTATAACCCTTTTCCAAAGTACTTTCTCTTTTCTATCAAGGAGCCTCACATGTTACTCATCATAAGATAGGTCTTCATGGACTTGAAGTGGCTTAAATTCTAGAACATGTGAAGAGTTGCACATGTATTTTCGTAACATGGATATGTGGAAGACGCGATGTGCATGTGACAACTCTGAGGGTAAGGCCAACTCATAAGCAAGGTCACTAACTTTCCTCAAGATCTCAAAAGATCCAATGAACCTTGGGTCAAGCTTTCTTTTCTTCCTAAATCTCATCACACCTTTGGTTGGTGATACCTTAATCTCCTACTTTGAACTCTAGATCTCACCTCCTCTTATTTATGTAACTTTTATTTTTGATATGTGCCGTCAACCTATCATGAATAAGCTGGATCTTTTCAGTCATTACGTAGACCAACTCCAGTCCAATAATCTTCCTGTCACCCACTCATTTCCAACACACCGGTTATCGACATCTTTTACCATACAAGGCTTCATAAAGGGCTATCTGGATGCTATTTTGGTAAATGCTATTATAGGAAAATTCGATTAACAGTAGGTAGACATCCCAACTACCCTTAAAGTCAATGACACAAGCCCTCAATATATCCACTAAAGTTTGGATAATCCTCTTAGATTGTCTGTTAGTTTGATGATGGAAAGTCGTGTTAAAACATAGCTTAGTTCCCATACCTTGTTATGAACTCCTCCAAAATCTAAAAGCGAATATTGGGTTTCTACCATACACGATACTAACTAGGATCCCGTGCAATTGTAAAATGTCATTCAATTAAAGTTGTGCCAACTTGTCCAATAGGTAGGTGATTCAAATTGGTAGGAAATGGGAAGACTTGGTCAATCTATCCATGATCACCCAAATGGAATCAAATCCTTTAGTAGTATTAGGCAATCCCATAACAACATCCATGGAAAATATGCTCATATTTCCATTCTAGAATGTCTAGAGGTTATAGATATCTTGTTGGCTTCTAGTGTTTGGTCTTTACAAGGTGACAAGTCAAACACTTGGCCACAAAAAATCTGCAACCTCCCTTTTCATATTATTCTACCAATAATAACCCTTTAGATCTTGGTTCATCTTAGTGTTACCACAGTGTACTGAATAGGTAGAATGGTGGGCTTTTTCCAAACTCTCCTGCTTCAGATCGAGGTCATTCAAAACACACAAATGGTTGTTGAGTTTGAATGCACCACCATGAAGCAAAAAGTTCATCTTAGCACCACTTCTTATCCATGATCATCACAAGTTGAGAGTCTGCACTTTGTGCATTTTTTTTACCTTATCAAGTATAATGGGATGTACCCTCAGGTGTGTCATAAGTACTCTCAACTCATTCACATGAAGGTTCACATTCATCTCCATCATCTTTGCCCATAGGGAAGTTCTTCCCATAGTCAAGCAAGCCAAGTACTTGATGACTTTCTGTTCAACGCATTAGCCACTACGTTTGTTTACCAGGGTGATAGTGAATGGTACAGTTGTAGTCATTGATCAATTCCATTCACCGTTTATGTCTCAAGTTTAGCTCATTCTGTGAGAAAATGTATTTCAAACTCATATAGTCGATGTAGATTTTACATGTCTTGATGTATAGATAATGTGTCTATATTTTTAAAGCAAACACAATGACAACCAATTCCAAATCGTGAGTGGGGTATTTTAGCTCATACAACTTCAATTTTCTCAAGACATATGCGATCACCTTACCTTATTGCATGCCCTAGGAGATTTTTGCGGGCTATACTTATTTGGAGACCCCATAGGGGTTGGCCTTCAAGCAAGAGAAGACCCTACATGGGTTGATTGATGTGACTTAGTGAGATTTGGTTTCAGAGACCCTACATGGGTTGATTGCTTCAATTCGATGTGATTTGGTTTCAGAGACCCTACATGTGTTAATTGATTGATTTGATTTGATCCGATCCGATAGATTTTATTTAACTCAATGAATTTCGTTTTGGAGACTCTCTATATTCCAAAGGTGCCAAAGCCTCCTTATAGTTAAGTACTTTGTAGTAAGCATTTCATTGCATGTCATGCATTTTGCCTTTGTGAGCCATACACTACACGTCTTAGTTGTGATCACTTATTTGAGTCGACTTTTGCTTGTTAGACATTTCTTACTAGGTTTTGATGATTATTATGATTAAAATCAATTTACATATGCTCTACATGTTATGATTGATTATTGAGTTGTACTCATGCATCAATCGATTTACTTTATAAAACATTTTGTATGTTATCTCACGAGCTTTATAGCTTACCCATGTTTTTAAAACCATTTCAGATGGGGAATTGTAGCTAGGTGCTTTTTTCAAGTGTTGGCTAGAGGTGATGGTTTAGAGGACGAAAGGAATCTAGCTTTTACTTTTCTTGCATTAAATTTATTTTAGCATACTATGTACTTAAGACAAGAAGTCTTTTTGACTATCAGTTTAGTAGACATGTTATTCCATTGAGGAGTTTAGAGATTTTCATAGACCCTTGTGGAGGTATTACCTTGATATGATTTTGTTGGTCAAAACTAGATTGGTTATGGATGGATTAGTGAGCTTATTTCCACTGTGTAATATAACATGTTATACTTGAGTATATTTCCATTGTACTTGGGATTGAAGATTATATTTGTCGTTAAGATTTGGCTGCAATATTTATTGGTAATTGTGGATGCTAAAATTGGATAAAGAAAACAAAACAATAAGAGGTAATAAAGAAGAAGAAGATAACCCCATCCAATGTCACACTCTAGAATTCATGACACCATGTGCATATAGACTGTAATTTGTGCATGGATTTTGTGATAAGAACAGCCCGATGGCTCATGAAACCGTGTAGGTTGATCTTAGAGGGGGTGAATAGGATTTAAAATTTGTTTACCCCTTTTTAAATTGTTAGGATTGTTTTTAGTTCAATTTTAATTTCCTTTGTATTAATGCAAGTGTGTGTGTGCTAAGAGTGTAACTACTCAAATAATATCAAATAGATGGTGTGTAAGAGTAGATATAAATTTGCAAGTAAAGAGACAAGCAACCACACAAACAATCCAAAACACAAGATTTATAGTGGTTCAGCATGATGGCCTACGCCCACTCTTCTAAAGCTTGCTACCAAGCCCAAGTAATTTTCATTAAGATTGAGTATTACAATCTAAGTTAAAACATACCAAAAACCTAACTACTTGCACTAAGCAAGCTAATCAATACACTCAGTGTCTCCGGCGAGTGTAGTCAAGCTTCTAGTGTCTTTGGTGGAAGCAAATCAATATAGAGATGAATATGTATGAATGAATGCAAAAAGAAAACAAAGCTTACCACTAAATGGTTGATATTTCTATTCTTAACAAGTGAAAGTGCTTCTTGTTGGCTAGTATGCCTTAGTGCACCCACAATACTTCAAGCTTTGGCTCTAGGGCTTCTTGAGCTTAGCGAAGCAAGGATTTCCTCTAGGGACAACCCACTAGTCTTCTTAATGATATTAACTTGGTGTTGTAGAGGAGAAGCTAAGAAAGTGATTTTTGGAGAGGATGTTAGCTTGGAAAGCTCAAAACAGTAAGAGAGAAGGATTTCTCAAAGACCTGAGGTCCATCTCGTGATCTATCACGTTAAAAGGGCCCAAGGTCTTGCGTGCTATAGACTAAGACTAGATCCTGCACGTGATCTATCATGAGATCTGTGATCGATCACGACCCTGATCTCTGCACTTTTATGACTTTGTGTAGGGGCTATGTTTTGGCCAGATTTTCTGGGGTCTTTTGTGGATTTTTCCCACATGGTAAGGTTCCTTTTTAGCCATATAATGTACCATAAAATGTATGCTTCATACCTTTATGGTGCAGGCAACCTGAGGTGTCTTTTGATCTTCCTTCAAGTTTTTAGTCTAGCTTATCTTTTTAGCTTTGATCTTTAAAGCACATTTGGACACTTACAAGACATAGACCTTACATATTTGGTTTTTCCATGGGATTGAAATCAATTACATTAACAAATCATGATGCTATCCGAGTTTGACATACTTATGTTTCATAGAAGGCCATCAAAGGGTAGGCCATTGCCAATTTTTTAGTCGATAGTCCAGTTGACAGACCTTTGTTTGCAAACCTTGATTTCCCAGATGAGCATATGCTCTATATTGAAGTAGAGCAGGACAAGTTGGTCCATTGGAGGATGTGCTTTGATGGAGCAGTCAATCAAAGGGACAATAAAGTCGGAGCCATGCTCATATCTCCCACTAGTGCTCTCATCCCCATTGCAGTCCGTTTATGCTACCCATGCTATAATGCACTGCTTCGATATAAAGGGAAAAACTGTAATTTTATCCCCATAAGGGTAAAATTTTCCTTTCAAATATTTAAAAAGACTATAGAGTGGTTTAGGAACCCACTGGATGAAGTTAGAATTGTAAAACCTAAGTTGGGCCTCGAACCTATCAAGTTCAAAAGTTATCCAGAATTTGCATTTAGGATAACTTTGTGGGCCCATCGTCACCAATACTGAGTGAATTAGAATACAAATCATACATTCCTGAAAAGATCTATGAGTCTACTTTTCAATACATCAAACTTTATGCAATTACGAGTTTCCTAGAAAAAGTTATGACAATTCTCCCACAAGGAGTCAGTGTTGATAAGCCTATAAATTTAGGGTCACTTCCAGGGCTCATTGACACTAATCCTGACTGAATCAAAGGGTGATATATACCTTGTTAGAAAGGTCTTAAAGTCTAGTTTCCAACCTAATAAATAGCGATCGATTCTGAGTTTTCTAGATAAAGTTATGAGCATTTTTATGAGAGGAATAAAAGCTATAAAAAAACTCTATTTTGGATTGATCCAATATTTGGATCATTGGATCAATCCAGGATCGAACTAGGACCTCTCTGGTCTCAGAAAACTACATAAAAGTGTGTTGGATCAATCTTGGATTGATCCAAATGACCCAAATTATGATTTTTTGACGAAATCGACTTTTCTTCATTTTGGGTAGTGTAGGACCCTCCCAACTCAACCCAAAAACTTAAATATAAGTTAAAGAAATGCTAATAGCCTATTTTGCATTAAAATAGAAACAGTTAGAGAGGTTTGGGGAGTTTTGGAAGAGGAAGAAGGAGTTCTTCCTCAAATTGGAGCAAGGTGTGAATAGATATTGAAATGAAGTTTTCTTGCTTGGAAACCTTGATTTGAGCTCTGATAAGAACATTTAGCTTACTATGGATGATGTGATGTAAATCCCTCTATAATCATTGGAGTTTATATTGAAAACCCTTTGGAATCTCTGGAAAATCATTAGTTGAACATTTGGATATGGTTTGTTCATTGGATTAAACTCTTTAGTAAGAACATCTAACTTACTATGGATGATATGATGTAAATCTCTCTTTAATCTTTGGAGTTTGTATTCAAAACCCTTTGGAATCCATGGAAAATCATTGGTTGAACCTTTGGATATGGTTTATTCATTGGGTTAAGCTCTTTAGTAAGAATATCTAGCTTATTATGGGTTTGATGAAGTATATTCCTCTTTGATCTTTGGAGTTTGTATGTGAATATTTTGAAATCTCTGAAAATGCTTGAAAGTCTTGATTCAACTCTTTGAACTTTGGATTGAAGTTTCTTTGGTAAGAATATCTTACATACTATGGATGATGTGATGTAAATCATCTTTAATCTTTGTGGAATCTCTTTAGATCTTTAAAAGTATGTGAAAACCCACACTCTAAGCCATTAAACCTTATAAGTCCTAGGATCTAAGCTTCTCTACTAAGTATATCTTGCTTTCTATAAGTGATTTGTGATTTCAGATTATGTAATGCAACACATGGAATTCTCTGAGATAGTTGGAATTATTTGAATTCAAATCCTTGAAACATGTTAAATCTATGGTTTTTGTCTTGTTTACATGTTTCTTATGCTTAAAATAACTTTTTCCTTATTAGTATCTTTGAAAATTTTGTAGATAGGCTTGAGAGCATAAGATCTTGTTTGTTCTTTAGATTTACAACTATTTTGTGAAAGAGTATTGATCCTAGACATTGTGTGGACTGATCACCTTCAAGGAATCCTTTAGAACATGTAAAATCTGAACTTTCCCTATGTGAATCTTTGAAAAATCTATGTGAAGTTGTGAATATTTCAAGATCTATTTTATTTGTGAATGAGTTGAAAGGTAATCATGCCTTACCTTTTGTTTGGAACACTAGAAGTAATGTTGGTTGATCTCTATGATTTGATTAATTGGAATACATGTGAAATTTTGAATTTCTATGAAAATATATTGAACCCATTGAATCTATTAAAATCTATGCCACCTATGTGATTATGTGAACCATGTGAACCTTAGAATCCCATTACAAGTTTGAATCATTAACTCTATGAGACATCTTAGTGAATCATTATGACTCTAAACTTATGAATATCAAATTGTACACTAACATTGAATCTAAGTGAACCATGTGCCATTGAAATGATTGATTTATGGAAATTTGATGTTTATGAATGCTTTACACATTATAGAAATAATCTGATTATTAAAACCAGGTGGACCTTTAGATTTATTGATGTGAACCTCTTTTTGGATTTCAAATATATGAACTATGTGGGCCCCATTAGTAGGGTGATATGTGAGCACTCGGAGATACGTGAGCCCCACTTATAGGGTAGTTTGCAAGCACTTAGAGATATGTGAGATCCACTCGTGGAGTTATATGCGAGCACTCAGAGATATGTGAGCTCCACTCTTAAGGCGGTATGTGAGCACTCGGAGATATGTGAGCCCCACTCATAAGGCAGTATGCGAGCACTTAGAGATATGTGAACCCTACTCGTTAGGCTATATGCGAGCATTCAAAGATATATGAGCCCCACTTGTAGGGCAGTATGTGAGCACTCAGAGATATGTGAGCCTCACTCGTAGGGTTATATGTGAGCACTCAGAGATATGTGAGCCCCACTAGTAGGGTTATATGTGAACACTCAAAGATATGTGAGCCCTACTCGTAGGGCGGTATGCGAGCACTCGTAGATATGTGAGCCCCACTCATAGGGTTGTATGCGAGCACTCAAAGATATGTGAAACTATCTGGACCTTCTAACTTATTAATGTGGACCCTTTTAGACTTTAAGCCTTTTGATCATGTGGGTCTTGACACTGGGCTAAGTGTGTCATTTTGATCTTTCAAATATTAAACTTTGGACGTCTTCAAATATTGAACGTTGTGAACTCTAAACACTTTGAATCATTGAATTATGAATATTGAATATCCGAATATTGTGAACCTTGTGTATTCTAAATACTTTGAACTTCAAACTTTGAACACTTTAAAATCATAGAACAATGAATCTCTCAAGACTAACATATGTCATCGAGTTTGTAAGATTTGACCTCTACATCGAATTATTATTAGAACTTAGACCATTGTATTAAACCATTGGCTTCTATCTAACATGTGTCTATTGACATTTTTGTACTAGCATGATTGCGATTATTATCTTGATATCTGTTTAGTTTTGTATTAACCTTTGGACATGTTAGTATTCAAATGTGCGCTTTACTTCAAATTATTTATAGTTTGCTAGATTTCTTATAGGTTGGGACTAACCCAGTTGTTTAATTTTCAGACTGACTATTGTTGTAGGTCCTCCATTTGAGGAACTTGCTATGACATCCACAACTTTCCTTTCATCTTTCTTATCCTTATTTTGGACATATTTTGGGATTCCTCCCTTTTGTGTTGGAATTATATTCTTAGACTAGTAGATGCTTTCCTCTATATATTTGGGTGAGAGGGCACTCTAGTGATATCTCTCTTACTCTAGTGATATCTCTCTTTTGATCTAATACTATTTGACTACTATGATCTTTGTGGATTAGATTACGTTTCTGTATTTTGATATGAATATATGTGAATAGTGAATATTAAATGTGCTTCCGCAAACTATTAAAATATGACCATTGGATTAAGTGGACTTAAGAAAAAAAATCAAATGAGAACAGGTGGACTATATTGGATCTTACTTGTGGGCCTAGGATTTGGGTCAATTTTTATGTGGATTATTGGATTTATAAATAGTAACGAATCCGAATCCGGAGTGATATAGATCCATATATGAGTCTAGGTTTGGGGGCGTTACACATGCACCAACAACATAACAGAGTATGAGGCTTGCATAATTAGTTTAAAAGCTACCATTGACCTAGGCATTAATGAACTAGAAGTCCTCGACAACTCAACTTTGGTCATTTTACAAGCCACTGACGAGTGGTTCATCAGGGGTGAAAAAATCTTGGACTATCATGCATGCTTGCAGGTCCTCTTTAAGAGTTTGAGTATCTGACCTTCAACTATATGGCCTGACACCATAATTAGTTTGTAGATGCACTGCCCACACTTGCTTCCATGATCGATATGTCATAAGATGTATAGATGAGGCCCATTGAAATAGAGCAGAGATCAAAGCTGACTTATTGTCTTCAGATTGCTACTACAGACTTGAACAAAGAACCTTGGTTCTTCAACATCAAAAGATATCTTAAGGATCAGTCTTTTCCTTCTTTGGCCTCTAAGAATGATTAACGCATTCTTAGGAGACTGGCGGTGCATTTTGTTTTACATAGCAGAGCACTGTACAAGAAATTCCCATACCATGTTATGTTAAAATGTGTGGATGAGTCTGAGGCCTCCACCATCATAAAATACATTCACAGAGGATAGTGTGAGAGTGTGGCCTGCACATGAACGGACCCATGCTAGCCAAGAAGATTATGCGGCTAGGTTATTATTGGTTAACAATGGAGATAGATTGTTGTAATCATGTGAAAAGATGCCACACTTGACAGTCTTATGCCAACATTATCAAAGCACCATCTTCAGAACTACACAATCTAACCACAAATACCAAAGAGGGGCATCTGTCAACTCCTAAAGTTTAACTTGGGTTAATTAATGGAGTTAAGTAAGTTCATTAAAGAAATATTTAAGATCAGACTCTAGGCTACCCTGGTTTAGAAAAGATAGGTCAAACCTTGGCATCCCTTGAACCCTAATCACCAAAACTAGACCTTAGGCAGTTAGACCTCCCCTATGTGGCCTCTCATGGATACTTTGGTCACGAAAATCGATACCAGCCTAACGCCATGGGAAAAATCCTACCCAAGCTAGCTAAGTACATATCTTTTAGCCAAACCCCAATTTTCCAAGAAGCACCAGGAGGACTACAAGGATCCAAACTCCAGGCTATCAACCACATTCTCCTCAGAATTCTCTAGCCATCATAAGCATTCTCACTGTGAAGCATCTCAAGTTGAGAAAATATAGTTTTACCTTTGTACTCTCAAAAACTCAATTTCTTTGTATTTCATTAAGTCTGGACCCTTAATAAGCCCCCCAAAATTTTCCTTGGAACCCAAAATACACTACATTAGTTCTCACACCCTCTAATTTCGATCATCTTCAAAAATAAATTTCTTGAGCTGGGCCATTGGCAGACTTGGCAGTCGCCAATATTTCACTTCCCTTAAAATACCAAGACAATTTTAACTATATTTAACCCTTGGTGGACTCTCGGGAATTCCCCAGACAACCAAATTTAGAATAATCAACTGTCATTTCTTAGGTTTCTCTTTGTTCTTAATAAGTTGTCTCTCTATCAAGGTCATTGGTAGACCCAACCTACGTCAATATTTCAAATCTTTCCCAAGTCATGTCAAGACATTTTTAGCTGTATTTGACCATTGGTAGGCTCTCGAAACTTCTTTGAACAACCAACATTTGAACAGTAAATGGCCATTTCTCAGGATTTTTCCTGCCCTAAAAAAGTTGTCTCTGGATCCAAGTCATTAGCAGACTCCACCTACCCCAATTTTCCCATTCTCTCCAAGTCAAGTCAAAATATTTTCAAGGCCTTCAACAGACTTCCAAAAACTTCCCCAAAGATCCAAAATTTAGTTGGTCAGTGGCCATTTTTTGGCAATTCTGTTGCCCTCGAAATACTGTCTCTCTATTAATGGTATTGGCAGACTCAACCTACCCCAATTCTCCCGATCTCTCTGAATCTGGTCAAAATAATCTCAATTGATATCAATACTTGGTGTTTGCCCTAGAATGCTCCCGGAACCCTAATTCTGTAATGTCAGGCCTCATTTCTTAGGTTTTTCTTTGTCTTTGAAAGACCATTTCTCGAATGAAGTCATTAGTAGACTCAGCCTAGCCCATTTTTTCATTTTCCCCCAAATTAGGGTTGCACATTTCCACTAAGTGACCACCCTTCAGGAGCCTCCCAAAGATTATCCCAGAATCCAACTTTTGGTCTATTAGTTCCTATGTCTCTAGAACTCTCAGGCTTTCAACAATTTGTGGACTCAACAAATTCTAGTTTTAATCCTGACTAAAATTTGTCTTTTGTTGGAATAGGGTTTCGAGTGTTGTTTCTGACTTAGGTATTTTACCTTTTTATGTATATATGCATGTAACACATATGCATGGCTTGGAGAGCATAGCACTATAAGTATTCCTCCCCCCATGCATGCCTTAAGTGGTTGTACACATAAACACAAAGCATAACATACCCAATTTAACACATAAAGGTTGTTAGAATACCCAATGCTTGAACTTCATGCACTGGAAGTTCAGGTGTCTGGTATTCAAATTTAGGCATTAAGCCTGAGTTCAAGCGTTAAGCTTGTCAGACATACTTGTTCTGTAAACCAAAACTTGTGTAATGTCAAAGACCCATCTCTAGAACATTGAACTCACCCCCAAGCCCATGGAAACCCTTAGATAACCTCTAGAGTGAGGCTAGGCCCATTGTGGGGTACTTAAGTGCCCAACGCTTTGACTTCACTCTGAACTTCACACTGAAGGAAGTTCAGGCATTGAACATTAAAGTTTAAGTGTTGAGACTAAAAATTTAGGCATAGGTCTGCAAAACACATCAACATAAATCACCTTAATGGAACACACACTTATGGCACTAAATGACATATATGTCACAAGAAAACACCCTAAAATGGTGGGTGATTGGGGTTCCTAACACCTTCCCCAATCATAACAAAATAGCTTACCCTATCATTTGGAGAATTGAACCAATATTATGAGTTAGTATACTAGACCTTAGGGTTAAGGCTAGGCCATAGGGTCTAGACTTACTTTCCCTGAGAAAGGAACCTGGTGTCCAAGTCCATTGGAAAACCCGAGTTGGTGGAAAATCCCAAAAAAGTAGGCATTAGCCAGTCATAACCAAACCTTACCACTCCCTTCTCAAACTATCATTTCCTTAAGACACTCGAGGGGACGAGAAATTCTCACAATGGCGAAGTGGGGGCAGGAGCTGAGACACCCACGAGGAGGGATGGGAGGGGTGTAAGCCTTTGCCTGATCTTCCTGCGATGCCCACAACAGTATCACAGATATACCGGATCTTTGCTAAGATGAAGAGGGGAAGGTACACAATATTGTGGGAGATCTTTGATGATGTGGTCAAAATTTTGATTAATCCTAAAAGAAACTCTCACTATCGGAGGGGAAGAAGAAATCTCTTATCGAAGAAGAAGAAACTCTCACAGTCAGTAGATAGCGAAAACAAAAGGGACTTCAACATAAATTTATTGATAATTAAAATCCAACTCATAAATATATAATCATCCATACCCATAACAATTCTGTAATTACAAACCTTCAAAATAACATTCCCATATGATTAAGCAATTGAAAATTGTAATAAATCAAGAGAAAAAATACACAAAACATGAATTTTCCATACTTCAAACCAATCTACAAAGCTTTCTAGATCCCCATTGTTGGATTCTATAGATTCAATTAAATCTCCTCTAATCCAATAGTTTTGGGTGAATTCAAGGCCAATTACCAAGATAAACTCTAAATGAACTCAAATTGATCAAAGACTAATATTGTTAACTATAACCCTCTTTGTTAGGGAAGAAGACACAGCTCTGATTAATACTACTTGCAATGGTAAACTAATCATTAAAACTACCATGAAACAAAGAAAGAATGCATAAAAAAATCTTCATTGATTATATATTGTAGCATGATACAACATTTATATTTTCTTAATCTTGTACACTAGTCAAGTTTTAAAGGAACATGCAAAACCCTAGGCTAAGACACATTGTTTCCATGAGGTTATTGCTTGATTCAAAAATGTCTTCTCTATATACTAATTTGTAGAGGTGTTCAACTTGCAGAGGGCTTCTTGGATGCTTGCTGGAGCTTGCTGTTGCTAAATGTTTTTGATTGTGAAGAGAGATGTAGAATACTTCATGTGCAAAAGATGCTTCCACGTATGGAGGTAGCTTGGGTATTTATAGAATTTGGTGGTAGTTGAATCGTTGTAGGAGTTAGTTGTCCAGCCATACAAGTGTTCTTCAAGTTCTTGAAATTCTTGAAATCTATCTATCTTCATCTATGAAGTGTTAGTGTTGTAAACGAATTCCAAGTTGTTGCTAATCTTTGATGCTTGATCAACGTCTAGGATTGAATCATTCCTCATGTTGGAGAGAGTCATTATTGTTCTTATCTACTTATACTTTAAATTAGGATAGAGTTCGATGTATAGGAGACTCACTATAGACTTACTATCCTTAATGATTTAGGATTGTTGCTCTTTTGATGTTCTATACATTGTGGGTTACTTGTGCATGAAATTGATTGTTCCATTACACTTTTGGGTGTGTTAGTCTAAACCCACCTTATTCACAATTATCAAAGCTTAAGAATATCATTTTCTTACAATTTTGAGTTTTTGGCCACATAAATTGTGAATGGGGTATGTCATTCGCGAATGACAAATGCTATTCACGAATGGAGGGTATTTTGGTAAATTCATGCTTATTTCACCAACTTTTTTTGGGTAAATAAATAATTGTATAAATCAATGGAAAAGATTACAATTGAGTGTATGTACACTGATTTGCATCTTTTAGAATAGAAGGAAAATTATGGGAAACAATAATTGTTTAGTAGTTCCATATGCTGAGATGAGGCAAGAAAGTCAGCCGGCTGATTAGCTTCTCTCCAAACATGATGTATCTTGAATTCCTCAAATTCAGCCAGCAGCTTCATAATCTTCTTATATAAACACAAAGTTCTTTGTGGACAATGATAGTTTCCTAACAAAATATCAACTACAACTTTGGAATCCATCTTGATGTATAGTTTTCTATATCCAAATTGTCTTGCTAAGCAAACACCCCTCTGCATCCCATAAAGCACTAGCCATCGGATGTTTCTAACTTAGCTGTACCTGCAAAATAAAAAATGGGAGTACCTTCATCATCACGTAGTAAACCTCCATAACCCACCCGATTTTCGGTTTTGCAGGTACTACCATTTTCAGTTTTCTATTTCACCAACTTCTGTTTCAACAAATGTCCCCTAAAAAATTGTGAAACATCATCCATGAATGGAGTGGCACGGTTTTCAAAACCATGATGATCTTGATTTGCAATTGTGGCACATTGAATGTGTCCATTCGAATTTTTATAAGGAAATTCTATTTTTACTCCTACTTTTTTGTGAAATGATGCGTATGTAAATTTGTGAATTGGGACATCTTTTTATTTTCTTTTGTGAAAAGATAATTATTCGTGAAGGGCTGCCTTGAATTTCGTGAATAACTCATTCTTTGTGAATGAGCTCTATTCACAAATGACAATGTCTCTAAGGGAAGACTTTGTTAGAACTTATTCGTGAATAAGACTTCAAATGAATTAACTAATTACATAATTAACTCCACTATGAGTAAACTTGATTCGTGAGTAGGGTGTATTTGTGAATGACACCCATTTGTGAATGAATTGGCTTTTGCAAATGAAATTTCATATTCTTGATTGAACTTAAACTTAGCCAATTTTTTGCAATTTTTCAGTTGTTCCATTTTTATATATTTGAGATATATACTTTTTTGCCCTTTTATGCAGAATTGTGGCACCAAAAAGAAGGATTCTCAATGTTGGTGAAGTTAAAGAGGAATTCTAATTTGCGGGTCTTCTTGCTCTAAAGCATTCATGGGTCTTGAACAGATCCATTAATGACCCAGATTTTGTAGCTAATGTCAACATTGAGGCTAATGACCCTAAAGATTTTATAACTATTAGGGAAAGGCAATGAGTGCAACATCATGATGTGATAATAAGCTCAACACAAAAATTCAAAGCATATGTACTGCTTCCTTCCACTGAAGAAGCAGAGAAACCATATTGCACCAAAATTATAGAGTATTGTATGATGCCGAGGAAGATGAGGTAGAATAAAATCTTTTGGGTGGACAAGAAGTTTCAAGGCTTGTCCAACATCACAACTAACTATTGATTGGATGGGTGGGTGAAGACTTGCCTTGAAATGTTTCTCAATGTGATCAAGGATGTGGGCATGATTGAAGCTCTAAAGTGGCAATTGGAGTCTTCCATCATCATTATAAGGACCCAAATTTTGACTCGAACTCTTGTGCAGACCTCACAGGTACTTCGAGGACAGTATCAGGATAGAGC
>JAOXJP010264526.1:0-20702 GCA_025762735.1 Platanus orientalis
GATTTGGGAGATTTTTGTTTGTTAGGTGGGGGGCGGGGGGGGGGGGGCTAAGAATTTTTAGAAGATTGAGTGTTTTAGAGAAGTTTTGTTTGGGTTTTTTCTTTTTCTTTCTTTTAAACTTAGTTTTGTGTGAGATGTTATGTAATGTTCAAGTCCGAGGAGGTGAATGTTTATGGAACGAGTGTGTTGATACTGCCATTGATGGTGATGATTCAAACGTTGATATTATGTGGCAAGGATCCACTGAATAATAGAAATTGTATAAATTTATAGATAAAGGACTTACCTCTTGGTGTTCCTTCTTGCATGCCGGTTGTTAAGTTGGGTCTACAGCATCTTCTTAATCAACTTCTTTTCTTTTCTTTGTTTTTTCCTCATCTATCTCCATTATTTCTGTAATGTTGTTCTCTTCCTCCACCATCCAATTCGTGAATAGCCTTGTCACTCGCTTGAGATTCATTTTGTTGACTAGGCTTTCTTTGAGAAGTGGGATTTCTTTATCGTTGCTTGCTTGTTTGATAACGCTCATGGTGGTGCCTGGTTCTTTTGATTGCTTAGGGTCTGATTTCGTTGGCTTTGGTCAAGGGTTGGTATGTTTTGGGCTAGTTTGGATTGAACCATGCTGGTTCGAATTGACTTTGGTGGTTTCTCTGGTCTGTTATGAGGTTGGGTGAGTCGTAACTTCTCGGATGACAATACCTGATCAAGGGGGCCTCATTGCTTATGGTTCTCAAAGCTGACCCTTTTTTCTTCTTTTCCTCCCAGATCATCGATTTCCCCCCCTTGTCCTTGCTATTTTTAACATTACTTTCTTGTTCATCAATTGCTTGGATTTGGTGGGTCCAGTCTATCAGTAATATATTCCCTTTAATGACCTTATCGACCACCATAAAAGGTTTACTACTGTCAGGGGTATAAATGTCAAGAAAAAATCGGTTGTTCCACCATTATGGACTTTGTTGGATTAGGTTCTGAAGATATCTCCATCACTGACCATTTAGATCCATAATTAATCTCAAGGTAAGTCGGCTGCTATCGCATCCAAAGTGGAAGTAATCATGACATTCACCCTCATCCTGAGAACTAGTTTTGGAGGAAACTGTTTGACTTGGTGAGTTAACTCAGAGTTCTTCTATTCTACAGTCCGTTCCTCTTGTGGGCAATTTCACTGAATCTTTACTGCCGAAACGAACTCCACCATCGCTCTCTAACTCATTAAGTAGATTCCGTTTAACCGGAATATTTGAGTAATTTTTGTTCCATATGGTCTTCTTCCAAAGGAGGACATCCAGTCAAATGAGCTTAGTGGTCTTGGGCTAATTGTCTAGTGGAGATGGTATGCTCTCTTTGGAGAAGTGCTCCTGAGGTGATTCCCATACCTATTGAGTTTTTGTAATTCTTCCACTTCTTTCCCCTTTTTTTAGTCCCAAAAATTTAGTTTGCAGCCTTTGGCTTTGTGTCCAATTACTCCACAATAGTAATAATAGATGGGAAGCCGTGTGTATTTGACTGATATTTCAATGTTTGGCTTCCCAGTTCTCTCTAAGGAAACTTTGTGCCATAGCGGTTTAGATAGATTGATTTGGATGCACACCCGAAGATATGACCCATCTTCATTGATGTGTTCTTCTGCATCCCATGCAACGAATACCCTTCTTTTTTTTCTTCCAAAAGTTGTGCCATAGATTCTTTGAAGAGGCTTAGGGGAAGATTATAAAATTGAGCCCATAAATTAGAGAATGAGAAATCGATTTCTGAGATTGGGGTGGACGGGTTCTACTCCACTATTACCATGTGATTAACCTCAAAGTTCCATGGACCTTCGTTTAAAATTTTGTCAAGGTCCATAGGGTGTTCGAAAGGGGCGATATACATATTGTTACCCGAACGCCCAACCTCCACTTCTTTTTTCATTTTCCATGATTTAACTAGAACTCGGACAAAGATGTGAATATTGAAATATTTTTCAAAAATAAGCTTGAAGACTACACTAGATTTCCACTTACTTGGATCTATTTCTTTGAGTTCTTTGTCGATATTGATGGTGTTGTCATCGGTATTTAAGCTTTCCATACATGTTACCAATGTCGTTTCCATCTATTCTTTTTTCAAGTTCTCCTTGATTTGTTGTTTTCTACTAGATTCCCCTTTTGCCATTAGGGTAATGGATCACTTCAAGAGTGAGATGTTGGTTTAGGAACAAAACTCCTTTCACATGTAAGAGAGGATCTCATACTTCTTGTAACGAGAGCTCGATAATCCAGGTAAGTGGAAATAACCATATCACCTACGTACCTTAAAACCACAACTAGAAACATATAGTACATCATTTTGGCATAATACAAACCTTCGAGGCCATGCCAATATTCACCGTGACACCCAATTGATAGGGTGCCTACCCTAACCTCTTTAACTTTTCCACACCATCATCTTGACATTCACATCATATAACATAAGTCATTAGACCTACCCCCATTGACCCTTGTATTACTACATCTCAAATAAATAATTTTAGGTGCAATGCTAGACATATCTTTACATGGAAATGTCCAATGGTCATACTACTTTATGGAGCACTTCACATAACTTGAGGATCATATATTGTGTCAAGACACCCTTACCTAAATCTACTTCTTTGACCATCTAGTAGTCATTGGGAAATGACGCTATTTGATGGTTATCCACCTTACACATGTTGGAATCCATTTCCGACTGAACCAAGTATAATCCGTGCATCAAGAAACCAAAAAAATACATATATTATATCATAACCATTAGAATATGACAGCTTCAAAAACTAGAACTATACAAAATAGACACAACTTAATAAAGTGAGATCGTCTCACCCAATCCATGACAAAAGATGGAACAAGGATTTCTACCTATGCCGTGAGATCGGATCCTTTATACCTATAGCTCATGTTGTGGCTGTGTGATGCACACCACTGATTGACACGTGATTTGTATAGGATTAAAAGTGTAAAAAAAAGAGGCATTCACTTAAAAAATGGGTGTGATGCCTTTAACCTTGAACACACCATGTGTTAGCGTATGTGCATCACACGACCACAATAGAGGTAGCAGGCATAGGGGGATCACGTGGATTCTACCGTACATAAAAGAGTTATGACCACATTGACCTAGGTCCCACTAAGAGATTATATAACAAATCAAAATCTGATAGGATGACAATAACCATCTATCTAATCCTTAGATTTTCTACATTCATTCGTTGTTTGCCCTATTTTTGACTTTATAGCTGTAGAAGAACAATAACTTGTAAATCAGACAGTTATTGTCACTAGAGGATCTAGATCCACCATTGAAAAGGTTCCTACCTAAGAAGCTATTCACACCACACATCAACTCGAGGAGAGGAATTTTAACCATTTGATCTGTAGATTATTTTGGAGTTTTAATAAAATATTCTCATAATCCAACCGAATATGGTAAATATACATAGTTATCAACATCTAATCACACAAATTTTTGGGATATGTGATATTGCATAACTGCGATCATAATGTGATGAAATAGGCTTAAACTGGTGACCTCTCTCTCTAAAGGAGGCAATGCTGCAACCACCAAAGCAATGGGGGGATTGGCGACATATGGGAATCCTAAACCGTCTAACTGTCTAGCCCTAGACCTAAGATTTTCCCTATGAAGTATTTGCAAAATTTCAAGGAGAATGCCCTCAAGATTTGGTGCCCCTAACCTGCCTCCTGCATGAGGCACATATCACATCAAGAAGTGATTTACACCCTCTAAGGAGGGGGTACTAAATCAGAGCTGAAGAAGATGTTTGTCTGTGTTGTTGACACATGCCTATGTCAGTGTGCCATTGATTGACACATGGTGTTTTTGAATTTGGTGTCTCTTTTTTTACACCTAACACTTTTTTGAATACTAAAAACAATATGTATTAGCTTATTATTCACCATAAACACTAACACATTTTCTTCCAAATTTCAAATATTGCCAACAATACTACATTATTTCTACATCATTCCTCCTTAAAGCATATTTATTAATTAGTTATTTAATTTTTCAAAACCTAAAACTCGCTCCCATCTTTTCAAATTTTCATTTCCATAAGTTGAAGATCAGTTTTTATGCATCTGACTGCCACCCCCACTCCCACCCCTAAAAAAACAACTAAGATTATTGACTTTCAAAATTTCCCTCTCCCAATGTATTGTGCTAAAACAGCGCAACGGAATAAACACATGAATCGGATTCAAGTATGCAATGCACGAAACATTACGAGAAAACAGAAAACGGCAAAGAACAATCACAAGAGACAATATTTAACATGGTTCGACAAACATGTCAACATCCACGGACGAAAATGATCAATAATTTTACTAATATGGAGAATAAAGAAGAATACAAAACGTGAATTTCCAAACTCAAAGATGAAACCTTAGGACAAAACCCAAAGAAGGAACTCTTAAAAAAACTAACACATTCTTGTTTCTCACCAAAGTCTCTTTCTTCTACCCAACAAAACTCCTAAAATAAAGCTTATATAAAAATCCCACAAAAACCCTAACACGTTAATTGGGTTAAAACCCGAAAATACCCCAAAGTCCAAAAAACCACCATTTTTTTTATGAATTTCGTGTTGCGCACGGCTGAATGCAAGACACCGCCTCAACACATTGATATAATAATTATCATTATGAATGAAAATATTATAAGTCATAATTAAAATGGTGATGGATAGAAACTAAATCTATTTCACTGGAAGTTAGCGTTTGTCATTTTATGGAAGTGCTCATCTTCAAGAATAAAAGAAGAAGCCAAAATTATCACTTTTTGGTGGGTTAGGTTTGCCATCATGTTAGCCTGGCCCATGATTGATGAAAGAGACGGCTTGGGTAGAACCCATGACTGTAAAAAAACAGGGGGAAAAAAGTCTGACTAGGTCAATCCATGGAACGGGATCGGTTTATGAACGCCTCCCTTAACAAACGCTCATCACTGCTCCTTGTCAGGGGTGGATACATCAGCGTTGAAAAGTGATTTTCACTTTTTTTGGGGGGCATATATTCACTTTTCGGCGCTGATGTGCCCACCGCCTGACACGAAGCAGTGGCTAGCATTCGTTAACGTGAGCATTATTTATCCATTCACAAATTTGGGCGGCCATTTCTTTTTTTATTTTTGTCTGTGTTGACAATAGCAGCATTTTAATGTAGTTTAATGACTGTAACGACGCACAGACCTTTTTGAATGTTTCACAGGTTGATCAACAGTAGTGCATAGCACTGTCACTTCCCATTATGCTAAAAACTGGACCGGACCAGTCAATCAGACTAAAAACCAGGAAGAAAACCCCCTGAAGGCTCTATTCACCTATTGAATACCCACTGTAGCCAAACGATTGCCATAATCCAATCTCATGATCAGCCTGATTATGATCTTTTGATTTTATCTCATGATCGTGGAAGATCTAAGATTGCATGGCAAAGAGAGCTTAAGAGTGCAAACCAATCAATCTTTAACGAATCATCCGGCTTTCATTACAGTATTTTATTACAGTATTTTTTTTTTTTTTTCCTAGTAATGCTTAACGTATGAAAAACCTTTTAAACTAACCAATGTCCCCAAGCCCCAATTATACGATCTCGACCTCGAATCCACAAAACATATAACCCCTTTTTTGGCTTAAAGATAATAATTATAATAACAAAAAACCATTAATATAGGGATGAAAGAAGAAAAGGAGAGAAAAGCATTTTTTTTTTTCTTCTTTTGCTTCCCCTCCCCCGGCCCCACGCTGCAAATCTCCAATTTTTTTATGAACGTTTTTATTAATTTTTACTGTAGTCTTTTGTGTAGGATAAATTTGGATTTGATTCGAATGATTTGGTAGTCTTTTGTGTAGAATAAATTTGGATTTCATTCGATTGATTTGGTTCTTTGAATATTCCCATCCCACACCATTCATTTGTAACCGATGTTTTGATCCACTGAGTGACCAATCGTTGTAGAATTTATTTCATCTTCACTATAAAACGAGTTGGTATTATTCACTTATTGTTGTTGCTGTTGACAGAGCCGAAACAGCCATGAAATTTCAATTGATGTGACATGGACTTAAAATATCCACAATCTATGCAACGAAAATTAAAATAGTAGTACAGAAATTAATAATCATATAAGATGAAGACTTTTACATGGTTCAACGTTGTGTCTATGTTTATAGGAGATAATCAAAGAATATGTTTTGTTGCAACCCAAAACCCACATATTTCTCCCTTGTACACGCTCTCTCTCTCACACCCTCAAACCCTTGAATAAAACTTCACAAGAACTCTCTTACGGCTGCTCCTCACTCTCTCCTCTTTTTCCTAATTTTATATTAAGATTTTTTTCTTTCCATTGAGCCGTTAATGACTCCTCTAGTCTAAGGAGTTTTAGCTCTTTTCATATATCCATCGTTGGATCTCTTAAGATCCAATGGCTAGAAATAAAATCAAACAAAACAAATCTACAAATTGACTTTGTTTTTAGCCCCTTGGAGATTTCTTATTGAAGTTAGTTCGACATGTATCTTTGACAAGACATAGAATCTGAGACAGGTGCACCACATTCCACCTTGGCCACAGTCCGGAACCACCTTGGATAAAAAACTACACTTGTCATTTTTAGTGAACTTTGTGTTAGATATACTTAGAGCGCACCTCCACCTCGAATATGAATCGTTATTTGTTTGCTATCATCACAAACAACCATTGGCCATAAAAGAATCATTACTAACATACTATCAAATCAATTCAATCTTGACACCATCCGTCTCGATCATAACACGACTAATTCACATGTGTAGTCATTCTGAGTCAACTCCAGAGAGGGGCCTTGATCCGTCCTCTCCAATCGTAAGATCTGTCTCACCATCGTCTGTTACCTGGATTCATAATACTTGTCTTTTCCCTAATTGTGAAAGACTGTGTACAAGTTCTTTTTATTTCGTGCACCATGTTTTCAATTATCCATCGAGATTAAAGGAATATCATTAATTACTGTATTCCCTATCAGATGATACAAACCATCACATTTTTCTCCCTACATCGGGATCAAACAGCCAATAGCCATATGTGATTTTCATGGCTCCAATTGCAACTGAATACATGTAACCAATGGAATCCAATTGGCCTAGTGATATTAGATTCCTTTACACCTTTAGAACATATACCACACCACCTAAAATATGAACCACTCCAAACATCTTAATCTTCACTATCCCAACACCCATGACTTCATTAGTGGACCCGTCACCCAAAGAAACAACACTTGTCTTCTTTTAATAAAACATATCAATTTTTTTTTCCTTAAACATATATAAACAAGATAACCTGAATCTAATATCCAATCATAGAAAAGTGTCTATACCTTTAAAGACTGTGAGAACATCTTCAATGTATTCATCTTGTTTCTCTGCAAACGTTATACTATAACCATCACTTTTCTTTCTATCAGCATGATCTAGGCAATCCCTTTTAATGTGACCATATTTTTTGTAGTAGAAAAATCTTGTTATTTCCTCTGGATTTGAACCTGGACTTGTTATTCTTAGATCCCCTCACAAATGACTTTTTTTACAATTCTCTACCTGATCAATCAACTTAAAATCTTGACATCTTTCAAGATTTGGTTTCTTCTTAATTTCATTAGATAAGAACAATGCAATAACATCCTCTAGGTTTATTGTATTTTTCTCGAACAGTAACATTGTCACCAAGTTGTAAGAATTATAAAAGTGATATAAGAAACAAAAGAGCATTGTTTTTTTCCTCAACCATGATATCAACTTTGTGTTGTTAATCCAAGAGTTGGTTAAAACACGTTTTCTCCATCTTCTCCCATAAAACTAGTGTTGAATCCCCATCCATAATGTTAAATAAGATATTACCCGTAAAATAGAGACAAATTGTATTAACTGTCATCATCTCTGTGTCTTTCTAGTCATCATCCTCCATCTCCTTGGATTTACTTCTTTTTTTTTCCATGCAATGCCTTGTACAAACTTTGTTGTACTAATATATCATTCACCCTTCTCTGTCAAAGAATAAAACTACAATTTTCATCAAATTTCTCCACATAAAATTGACTAATGGAAGTCTTCATTGCGATTATAAATCAGCCCAAAATCTTTAAAAAGTAACTTTTGAAAATATTTTTATTCACCTGTTTCTTCCTCTTCCTCCCAAACACGAAACATAAGCTCTGATACCAATTATTGTCACAACGGAAACAACTCTAAAATTCCACGTAATAAGATACGGGCCTAAAACACTCATAATCTATCAACAAAGAATAAAATAGTGGCAAAGAAATCAACAATCAAACATGATGAGGATTTTTACGTGGTTCAACAATGTACCTATGTCCATGAGAGAATATCAAATCTTTCTTCATTATCATAATGCAAAAACCGTACAAAGTAGTGAGTTTTTCTGTAACCCAAGACCCACACATTTTCCCCTTGTTTACCCTTTCTCTCTCTCAAACCCTTGAAGAAAACCCAAAAGAACTCCCTTGCAGCTGCTTCACACTCTCTTTTTTCCCTAATTAAATTAGGGATTTATTTCTTTAAAGAACTCCTCAAATGAGTCGTAGTTCCTTTCATATGAAGATCCAACGGCTGGGATAGAGCCAAACTCAACAGTTACTTTTTTCTATATTATAACATCTTGGTAGGTAATTTGTATTTTTGTTTGCTAATAGTGTCAATTTTTCTAGTCTTTTATCTTTCCTCTTTTTTGTCATGTTTTAATGATTTTGATTTTTCAATAATTTTTAGAAAATCAGTCAAACCAACAAACAAATAGTCAGATCAGTCAAACCCAATATAGCACCCTGTCCGGTTCAACTGCCATTCAGGATTTAAAAACTAATCAGCCATACTCTTTGAGTATTCCACTTTGCCCTAATTGCACTTTTAGTAGTTAACATGGAATCATCACGAAGCTCAAAAGAGATGCTAATAAGTTTTCCATCTCTACATTAATCTGGTAAACTGGGGACATTTTTTTTTTTAAATTCCCACAAAAACTCGGAGGTCAATCCATCCCAAAATGTCTTAACACGACTGTACGCAGTAATAAAAAATGGAGAGACTCTTGGGAAGCTTAGACAAGATTGCCATTATGGCCTACTCAATTTGAAGCTGCAGTTCTGGAGGCTTAGTAACAATTCATCAGCATCGTTTGCTCCTTGTTTTAAACTAACATCTTCGAGTGTAAGAGCCTCAACACTTGCCACGTTGGGAAATTAGGTCTTTGGCTTCTTGAATTGGCCAATGTCACCAGCCTCAGCCTTGCGCTTGATCCCCAAGAAATGCTCAACCTGAAAGAAGCCAATATTAAATTTTGTATCTGCCGCAGCTGAAAATCATATGAACGTGTGTGCACGTCTGTGCATGTGCAATTTTATGCAAAGCCAAAAAGCATGTTTGACCTTTCACTTAGGTTCAACCAGTTTATAGGGGGAACCTGGTGTACTTTGGATGGTTATAATACCCATTTCCCTACTCAATCCACTCATTAGGGATCACCACCACTAGATTCCTTTTTTTTATTTTTTTTATTTTTTTTTATTTTTTATTTTTGGGGGAGGGGGGGGGGTTGTTGTTAAGAATTCTATGCTGAAGTTTAGAACTGATCAGATGGGTGTAACTGTCCAAAAATGAGTCTCTTGCAATATCCTAGTCTCTCATGAGAACATAAGTTTTGGTTTCCAAGGTAGGCGTGCGAGACAGTTGTCATCCAGCCAAAAACAGGTTTACAAGGGGCAGAGGGAGGTCATTAACCCGAGCAGTCTTTTCACATAACCTTTTCCAGGGGTCCTTTCCTGACCATGGACTGGGTTGACTGTCTTGCACAGAGTACACTGTTCTTTACTAGTAAGTTTCCATTGTTTGTGCTTAAAGAAAAAAAAAGATGACTCTGAGAAGTCATCTGTGACAAGAATCATATATGCTATTAAAATTGACCGTTAGAAGGACTATGATTCAGTCAGTCGGGGGAGATATTCCTACTGCTTTCCAACCAAATTGATGTTGTGCATGCGACCTGCATCACTACAACCAAGTTTTGGGTTTCCATCAATGGTACACCTTCATGATGCTTAAACTGTACAAACAGCAAGTGCTAACCCCATGGGCTGATGCGGGAACATATAGGATCCACTAAGAAGAAGCTAGATGATCATAGGGTCCAGAAAAGTTGCTAGAAAAATACAAGTAGATTAGGGATTTTTCTTTTTTAGTGGTAGTCTTGTAATAAAGTGGATAAAATAAGTTTCTTCTTTATGTAGGGGAATAATACAGCTAACATGTGGGGCCCAGGGATAGTTTTTGTAAGTCTTGATTCCCAAGTAAATCATACAACTAGATTGTGAGACCCAAGGATAGCCATGGCTGCCTTGGTCATCAAGTAATGTAAATCTATACAAAGGGATATGGCCAAAACATATGTAAAGCAGAGATTTTATGAAGAAAAGTTTAATTAAACCCTAAGTTGAAGTTGGTGTTTCTTCTTTCCCTATGGTTAGTGTTGTGGGATCTCTTGTAGACAGTTGGAAGAGCTACAAAACCTGTTTAGTGGTTGGTGCTGCTAACACCTCCTCTTTACTTCTTTATAAGACTCAACACTTTTCACACCCCTTCTTCTTCCTTTATTTCTTTATATATTAGTTATGGTTGAGTCAATATCTGCTGGATTTCTCCATTGATCTCATCTATTGTTTAAGCCCTAGAAATACTTTGTTTGCTGCTTATTCTACAATCTTCTTGTATTGGAATTCTGGAATAGCACCTGAGTTTTAATCATTTGATAGTCTTAAACATCTTTGATCACTTTTAGATTTTGAGGGGTTATTCTTCACCCTAATACCTAATACCCTACAAAATTTCAAGCCAAACTGAAAACCCTAACCTGAAGAATGATTGTCAATGATAACAAAAATAAAAATAAAAAACCTGTAGGTGTGCCACAGATTAATACATGGTCTGTTTTTGAATTTGGTGCCTCTTTTTGGACACCTACCTTTTCAACTGAGCATTTTTTTTCTGGACTTTTTAATCCTGAAACACCACATGTCACTTTATAGTTCATCACAGAGATTCACAGACACATTTTCATCATAGCATTGTTTCCCCCTAACCTGGGTTTCCAACTAGTTTTATATTCTGTCCAGCAAACCTTATTCTATGTTTTTCTTTGTGGGTTGACCCTATCAAGTCCTACACAAGGTATCCTTTAGAAGATTAAGAGTTTGGCTATTGTGAACCCATTACCCGCAGGTTTACAGCACCCCTAGGCTGTCCTACATCATGGGCACTCACCTCTCTGCTTTGCTAGGAATCTATTTTTTATTCCTGAATGGCAATGTAGAATCAGCTATAAATTTTAAGAAGGCTAATTGATTTCAGCATCTTAACTGGTCTCAGCAAAAGCAGAGTTTTTGAGTTCTTGTTCCAGTATTGATCTAAGAACTGATAACTTGTTAATCTTGGGATTTGTGAAGGTATGGTCCAATTGCATACCTTGTCCTACCCTTACTACCAAAGACTGTCCCTTTCATACTAAAATAGATTCTCAGTCTAAGAGACTCATTGACAATGTGCTTAACATTATTCAGTCTTGGAAAGGTTGTTGACTTTTTTTTTTTTTGATGAATAGAAAGGGTATGTTGATCAGAGTTATAAATTTATGCTACAAAGCCCCAAGTGTATCAGATCAATAGATTAGTCTTGCATGACACTCCCAAGATCTATAGAGAAGCTCTAAACTCAGTTCTTCATATAAATCTCGACTTCCTAAGGAGCCTTTTATTTGCCACACCTCAAAGGTGATTTAGACCTCCAAAATCTGGAGTAGATTGTAGCAATTATCTGATTACAACCTATGAAGACCACCGGTCCAGTGGGATCAGAGGTCCACTGTCACCTTGGTGAGGCAACAAAGGAGAACATGCAGACTGAAAAGGTGGATCCCCAAGCTTCATGGGGTTAAAGAGATGCAGTAGGAATCCATTGGTGGCCAATGGGAGAGATTCATCATTAAGATTAGGGATGAGTATCACTTTGTTGAGTTGGCTTAAAGAGATCTCCACTCAAAAGTTACTTTTGCATTCATGCTTCATATGGTGATTCAATAAGATCGTTTCAGATATTAACATCAGAAGTTAGGAGTCTCTATCGGATGCCTGCACATCAACCTTTGGCTCTTCATTCTTCCTTTGAGGACATGGAAGTCTTCCAGGAGGTCAGAGAAGGTTAGAGGGAAACTATCTGCAGCTGGATGTTTGACCTTGGGCCTTTGTCCAATTCTAGAGTATCCCATTCCAATGGAGTCATACCACCTTCTAAGAAACTGGAGAACACTAACAGGCTTCCTCTGACATGACCACCACCTTGAGGAGGGATCTATGGAGTGGGCCAGGGATCCAAATCAAGGGTGGATTGAAGCCTCCAGAAACCATGGGCGCCATTGTTGAGGAAGTATTTTACAAGATAGTTGGGAGAAGAAATAACTGGGCGTTATTTTTAGCCCTGGAGAATGGAGGAAGCACCAGAGTGTACCAGGGATGATTTCCCCCTCATGCATGCCATCTCAGAAGCGTGTCACTCAGAGGTAATGGCAATGACCCGAGAACCCTAAATGGGTGGGGAAGAAGATACCCAGGGTGCGGAGTGGGGTATTGATCTAGTATTGAACAAACGAATTTATTGCTCTACATAGCGCCACAACGATGATGATGTATGGTAAATGGAGAATCATCTCGACTGTCCCTCGGTGTGGCCATTGAGAGCACAACAGCTATTCAAAATTCTAATTTAAACACAGTGGTGGAAACAAAGGTGGACAAAACCAAGCATAGTTGTTCCCGTGATTGATAATGTACAAAGGCAGAATAAGGGATAAGAATTTTGGAGTTGATGTGGCGAAAAGACAACTAAGCAAAGTAAACTAAAGACAACAAAGAAGAAATAGGAGGCAGAAGCAGGGGGTGGAACTTGAGCACATGCCAGAATAGAGAATTATGAAACACCGGCCCATGGAGGGAAGACCAGGTTGAGGTCCAAATGCAAGGACTACACCCCAGGCACATGTCAGATAAGACCCTAGATAAAAACTCGGTCTGGGTTAAAACCCAGTTTGGAAAAGGACAAACAAATCGACAAGCACATAGAGGTCTTCAATTCCTTCGCTTCATCTGCACTAAAGGCAAAGATCCCAAGTCAGATGATGAAGCTCCTACGAAATTGGGAAGTTGGCTGCTAAAGGCAACAAAGAGCTCAGGTGGCACTTTCTGAGGTGGGTTGCAAGGTAGCCTCTCCAAGAGGTAGTTGAAATATCCAAGAGTCAACGATGAATGGTCCGATAGCCTTGATCAAGTATTAAAGGATAGATTTCCCACAACACTCCAGTACCAGGAATCTGAGGATTGTTGAGAAGAATGCCAGATATTGGCGACCAGTTGTCTGCCAAATCTCTTCAGGTGTCTGTAATAATCCTTATAGTTATCCTTGTTTGCTGAACTAAATAAGCTTTTCTCAGCACTTTTCCTTGGTTTTTTTCTCCTATGAAGCCCCTCTTTGTTATGGAGGTGGTGCCTCCATTGGCTGTTGCTAGTGGATCCTCAAGAGGGAGGATGACACACCTAACCAGTTTCCACACTTGGGAATTAACTGAAGCTTCACCGGCTGAAGAGTAGAGGGGGACAAATAACTGAATAGCACTTTTCCAAGAAAAGAACAAATATCCAAATGGATTAAAGACAATACTACAGGGTTCGGTGAATTTCTAGGAGTATCTTATTTTGGCTTTGAAAAAAAAAAAGCCAGCACAGATTTCAGGGCCATTAAGAGGAGCAGCAGAATTGGAAGGCAGGCAACACTGCTACTCAAGGTTTAAAGTATCGGTATCACGCATTGTATCACACCTTGGGAATACCAATAGTATTGCGCATCACAGGAAAATGCTTGAACAAAACTGGGACATGGTGGAAAATGCAGGAAATACTAATCAAACGAAGGAATTTTATATGAAACTACAAGATTTGATAGAATAGACATTATGATGGAGACATGGAGCTGCAAATTGGGTCTCACATTGCGTGTGGGTGGGTCCCATCCATGGGCACATCAAGTGTGATCATGAGAACTGTTTTGGAGCTGTTTTGTGTTTATTTTCCTTTAGTTTTTAGCAGTATGTTCTATGTAAGAGTTTTATTTAAAGGATTTAATAGTGTGGGGTCTTAAATGCAATTAGAGGAGTCTAGGGAGTTTATTTATGAGTTTTTATTTTATTTAAGAGTTAGTTGTTATTTTTATTCCTTTTGGGCTGATTTTGTAATTTTCTTTGATGGAGGGTATTATAAAACCCATTCACACGTTTAGAATAGGATGGATGGATTACTTTGAATTAAAATTTTGTGTTTTTGCTCTTCACAGCTTGGAGGTCTTTAATCTTGCAAGTGTTTTGCTGAACATTAACCAGGAGTGGTGGCTTCTAAGAGGTTCATGCATCTAGGTGGAGGCCTACGGTTTTTCTTTCTCATCTTCTTCTTTATTTATTTATTTTTATTTTGTTCATATAATGATTGTTGTTTTCTGCAACAACAGTCCCAGTTTCCTTGTTGAATCATTTGGTCTTTATGTTTGAATGAAATTTTGAAGCCAAAGGATCGGAAAATCTTTTCTAAGGCTAGTCCTGCATCATTTTTAGTATCAGAGCAAGGTTCTCAGTTGGTTCCATTCTAGTTGGGGTCCTTGGATTAAGGCCTAGACCAAGTATCTTCTTTATTTAATTCTTTTCTTCGTTTCCTTCAATTATGTTTATGCTCTCTATCAACCTCTTTGTTGTTCCCCATATTTTACAAACTTGTCTTTCATCAAATCTTTATGAAAACCAGTATGAGCTTGAATTATTATATAATTTCTCGAAGAACTTCACCTAATTCCTTATTTCCCAAAGATTTTAGCTTCTTCTCCTCTTTATTTCTTCTCCTTCCTTTTTGCTTCTCTTATTTTCTTCCTCTCTTCTTCACTTTCGCCTTCCTCGTCCTTATTGTTTTATTCCTTCGAAAAGTCCCAACCAGCAAGGTACCCAATTCGTCAACCCTATTCTTGGTTCTTACTTTGTTTGGTGCAAACAACTTAGTCCAATGGGAATAGATCTGGGAAAGTTTCTTGATTTTAATTTTGGGATTTGAATTTCCAATTCAGTCCTCATCCTAACAGCATATTGGGGGTTATTTTAGTCTTTGACTAGTGATTGAAAACGAAAAAAGAAAAAAGAAGCTACGTACAACCCTGCGGCAACCTTGGAGCAATCCTAGTGTTTTAGGACTCTTTCTCTACTGCCATATATGCTGACTGAATCTATAAGGATTTTTGGTTTTGATCTAGCGACAGATTTTGAGGAGTCCACATGTGTAGGGAATCTCCTAAATTGGAAGATTTACTCAGGTCTAGAAGAAGGAGTCGTGTGGCATCATGTGGGCCCCCCATATTGGCTCATGGGTTCTTTAATTAGGGATAATCATAAGAAGAAATTAGCCTAGATTCATTCCATACAAGTTGACTGCTTTCAGGAGAGTCCCTACCAATTAGGACACTTCCTTTTGGGGGAAGTTCTGCATATTTGAAAAGGGGGACTCGCGTGATCACATGTGGGCCATCATAATGCTACCTGGACTCTTTAATACTGGTATCTGAAGAAGGAAACTCTTGCCCAGAAAAATTCAATACGTGAAGGTTGTTGCAGACAGATTCCTAATCTGATTGAGACTCTTTATTCTGTGGAAGTCTTGAGCATCTTAAATCTGGAGTGCAATATGTGGGGAAGCGTTAAAGAGTGAATATTCTGATTAGTTTTTATTTGGAAGGAGATCCCTTGGATAATAGGAGTCTTTATCTGCTTGGAACAAGTGTTCAAAGTAGAGCAAGATTTGTATTTAGGGGACTTTGAAAATATTCTTAAATATGGAAATTTTTGGAAGCCTGCAGCAGTTTTGGAGCTAGAAAATCTTGGGGAAGTGTGATTGGATTGGAAGGATCTTGGTCAGAAAGGTTGTTGCTGAGTTAGAATAGAGCCCTACTCCATTTAAGACTCTTAGATTTAGCAACATCTTGCAAGATATAAGAAAGTTCACGTGTGGGATACTTTGGTGTTTAGATTTTGGAAAGAGAAGTCCTTGATTGAGAGGACTCTTTTCTTGGGCTAAGATAAGAGTCCTTATCTTGGCTGGATTCTTGCACTGAGGAAAAGTTCTGAGAAACTTATCTGACTTGGAATTGGTTGTGGGAGACACTAGAGGGAGAGTATTTTGTGATCAGATCTGGGCCCCACCTTTGATTATATCTGCAACGGACTTGGGAGAGGTGTCCCTCTCTTATTGGACTCTCTTTATTTGGATGAGAGAAGAGTTCTTTCTGAGTAGGACACTTTGTTTTTGGCTACATTTGGTGGAGATTCTTGATCTAGGGTAAGTCCTAGTGACAGCATATAAAAAAAAGGGGGTGTAAACTTGGGTCAAATTGGAGCTCTACACCTGGGCATACTTGCAAATGTACAAGGGCAAGTCCTACTCCCAACAGGACTCTTGCAATTCCCAAAAGTTTGGACTTTTCTGTTGGCTCTATTTGGGGTTGACTTCTACTGATTTTGGAGCTACAGACAGCCAATATCCAAGAGAACCTTTGGTGACAGTTGCTGGATTTTTTTGAAGGGCTTAAGATAGGGAGTCTGATGAGGACATCAGGTCCAGGGGTACTTTCCAGACCTACCAGAGGCGACACAGGAGAACTGGATCAGTGCTTTGGGGAGATTTATTTTTCATGTTTAGGAGTTATTTTTTATTTTTTAGTTTTAGAGGTAAAATGAAAATTTATTGAAAGGAAAGAAAACAAACAAGAACAGACTTCACCAAGTAGATGAAGAAAGGGAAGGACACAAACAAGCAAGCAAAAGAAAAAAAACCAACATCAGGAAAGAAAGTACAACTCCTCATACCACAGGGACTGCCAGTCCAATTCCTCAAAATCCTCTCTAATGGAAACCCAATCAAATAACAGATTTAGGATAGTAACCAAAATCTCGACATGTGATCTTGACTTATTTTTAAAAATCTTGGCATTTCTTTCCAGCCAAAGAACCTAACAAATGACACTAGGAAGAACCTGCCAAATAACAGAAGGAAGACCATCTAACTCTTTAATCCTCCAACACAAAATGACATCCTGGAAGCGGTGAGGAAAGGACCAAGAAACTTAAAGGTTAGAGAAAAAAAAAACCTATATCCTATAAGTCATGGAGCAATGTACAAAAAGATGATTAACTGATTCCTCCTCTTCCCTACATAACATACATATGTTAGCCAAATTCCAACCCCTGCTCTACAAGTGGTCAAGGGTAAGGATTTTATCCAAATATGTGTTCCAAATGAAAAATGAGATTTTGGAGGGTATACCTGGGATCCAAATGAATTTATGGTGAAATACTCACTCGACTGATTCACAAGCTTCCAATACAGGGATTTGGCTGTAAAGCTACCTTTGCTATTTATAATCCACTCCCAAAAGTCCCACTTAGAGCTATTAGGTTTAAGCTCCTCCAAGACACTAAGAAGACCGACCATCTCCTCAACTTCCCAATCAAAAAGATTACGCCTAAAAATAGAGCACTAAATATTACCCTCAAAGTCGAAAGCCCCGGCAATAGACAAATGTCTTTCGGAGGCCAACAAAAAGAGGGTGTTGAACCAGCATCCCCCACCCAAACATCCTCCCAAAACTTAATCTTTGTCCCCGACCCCAACTTGAATCTAATAAAACTCCAAAAAACCGCCGTCATCTTTAAGATAAACTTCCAAATCCTACACCCATGTCTAGCTCGAACCTCATTAGATCTCCACACATTAAACTCACTAAATCTAGCCACCACCACCATTCTCCAAACTCCAAAGACTATCTCTCTCAGTCCCAAAACGCCACAACCACAACTATTTAGGAGTTATTTTCATTAGTTAGTAGTTGTTTACTTTATTTGCTACACTTTTTTTTTATCACTTTGTAGGGGGGTACATGTGTGAGGGTATTTTGGTCCGAAATTGTTTGATGAGAATTATTTATGTCTAAACATTGTTTAGGGGGTATATGTTGGGATATGTTTATTTGTTTGGGCTACTTTGGTCCAAAGGACATTTCATGTACAACCCTAGGCATGGGATACTCTTATAAAGTACCCACACGCCCCTTTTTTGCTTCTCCTGCAAAAAAAAATTTGAATTTTCAAGTGTTCTCTCTCCCTTGGTTCGGCTAGAGTGTGAAAAAACTCTGGAAGGGGACTTAGATCTTCCAAGTTGAACAATGGTGGTGGAGATCAGCCCCTTCCCTTAGGGTTAAAAGGTTGCTCTCTTAATTTTCTTTTCTATTTTATCAATTTTGCAACTTTTCAACAAGCTGGAAAATCTGTCCAACATCAAGAGAATGCTCACCAGCTGCTAGGGAAAGATTTTTGGATCTGTTCAAATATTCTAAGAGGTGTACAAGGCCTAGGCGACACCTGTAGAAGTGGAGGACTGAAGAAAAACTCAATCCTGAGAGAACCCCAAAGGATTCTCTTAGGTTTAGGTGGCACACAGTCCAATTTTGGACAGATTTCAGCTCCCCCTTATGGCTTGGTTTTGTTTGGATTTCGTGTAGGCTTTGGTGATAAATTTTTGCTAGACATCTCAAGGATTTCATCCATTATAAACTCTTGGTGTGCTCTTTAATTTTTTGGCTTCTTTTGATACCTTTTTTTTAGTAGTTTTAGGTGGTTCTTGTGGCATATGCACAGGACTGATAAAGGCTATTTTTCTAACTATTTTCAATACCTACAACCCCTATTTTGTGGTGTTAGTCATCCCCTAACCTAGCCCTCTTTGATCCCTTACAAAACCCCATGGTTTAGTTTCTCACTTTTTATTAATTAGTACATTTAAAATTTCCTACACACTACATGTTTGATAAAATTCTTAAGATGCATGCTTACTAGATTTTCTGTTTGGACAGTCCCTACCAACTTTCCAACTCTTGAAAAAAGTTCCATGAGGGCTATATATCACCTTGGATGAGTTGGATCAAACCTTAGCATGTTCTTACCTTGTTCCATGTACTTGCACTAATTTATCATTCCAAATTATCCAAAAAATTTGGGACAACTCTAGTTGTTCTTTAATTTAGTTGGTTATTTTAAGCATATTAATTAGGTTTCACTTTTGTCTTTACTTTGTTACCCTAACTTTCATATTGCACCTCTACTTTAATTGGAAAACTGTCTAGGCTTGTTTGTTTTGGTGCTATTAGGAATCTTGGTTATTGTGCTACATCATTTACATTATTTTATGTTAAATCTCATATGGCACACACATCACCTAACTACATATATGCTGCATCACAGTCGACAGATCTTCTTTGATGCTTAAGTATTGGTATAGTGACTGCTTTTTCTTTTAACCATGATTATCTTCACTTGGAACACTTCTCTCAGGCTTTAAATTAGAGGGATTCATGTAGGAGTTGAGATGTTTTCATAAGGAATCCTGAAACACTGTTAAATCAGTCATCTAACTTGGAGAAGCTCTACTAAAAGCATGTTGGAATCCACATGAGATCAGGCCAGATACGCAGCAACCATCTAGTGGAATATGTTTAATCTTTGAAGATGATCACATCAGTCCAGCAGAAATGTTGTACCAGAATCATCTCAAAAAGTACCTCTTTATATACATGTTTGCTGTCCTAGAGGGATCACAGTGTTGTTGCTCAAGTAACCTTGTAGAAGTGGCAATAAGTACAATTTCTTGAATGCCAAGTTGCCTACAACAGTGTGCTGTTTAGACGATTACTAAATAGAAAATCGGTGTTGCAAGACTTATTATCTAAAGTCCCAGAAAACTCACAGTTCTTTGGATTGAGAGAGTATGAATGAGCTTGAGGAGTTTAGAACTTGGTTGAATCTTGTTCTGAGGAAGATGTCAAGTAAGAGTTGAAGTATGTCTTCATTGATATCGAAAAGTTGGAGTGGAGGGCAAAGCATGGGTACAAATATGATCGGGATGCGCTCTTGATCCTTTAGCGACAACATCGGTTTTTGAACATAAGGTTGAAAGAGCTTGTTATCAAGGATGTAAAGCGTATGATGGAAGACCACAAAAGAGACTTTGACACTCTTCTTGAGCAAATTAATTAGGGTTTGACCAAACACCTATAAAATGAGGTCAAGGGAGGATTCAAACTTATTGAAGTTCGAGAAGCTTGTGGAGGAAGAGGACATGCCTACAAGAATACAAGAACATTCCAATGAGGATGTTGAGTATCTTCAATCTCTTGAAGAGTCACTTGAAAAGCCAGTGATGAACAAGGAAGAGTTACCTATTGCAGTCCACGTTCATGATCATCCCTTAGTTGAAGTTCAAGCTCAAGTTAGGGAAGGATTTCAGCCCCAGGTGTTAACTCCACCAATTGAAGAGTACAAGGTGAAGATTGTTGAAAAATACTGTGAAGTTTATCCATTGCCAAACCCTTGTGAGATGATGTGGGTTTATTGTTCGTGTTGACTTTTTTTTTTTTTTTGTTTGATAGGAAAAAAATTTTATTAAGGAGAAAATGAGAAAGAACAACAAAAAGGGGAAGAGAA
>JAOXJP010264537.1:0-20701 GCA_025762735.1 Platanus orientalis
GGTTTAAAGTAGGAAACTGCGAAAGCGGATGAGGTGAAGTGCCTAACACCTTCCCCAACTTATAAACAAACAACTTAACTTAGAATCTTTAGGAGTTGACTAGTCTAAGTTTGGAGTCAGACATTTCAAACCCTATTCAAACTTAAACTTGTTTTGTTTTCAAAATTGATGTCTAGTCACATCATTAAAAAAACTGGTGGCGACTCTAAATCACATGGGATATTTCCTATGATAGGCAAGTCTCTTTTCAAAGGGATTTACCCATCGTGTGAAAATCGAGGCCCACAATGTGTCAACACATGTTAGCACACTAAATTCTCGACTCAGAGGATGTGAGTCGTAACTAAACTTTAACAATCAAGAGAGGATCACAAGTACAAAATAAGGGGTGTATAAGGTTAAAACAATACAAAGAGAAAAACAAATCCTTTATAACAAGCTTAAATGACATTAAATGGAAACTAGGGTCACCGAATGACACATGTTTAAAAAATGGATCCACTTGTATGTTTATGGAATTACATGTGTATTAAAAACTCCCACCCAATGTTGAAATTTCAATTTTTTTTTTGTATATGTTGGAAAGTGTCTTGATTCCACATGTTTCACAACCATGTGTGACACTAAGAGTCAAGTACCATTTTAGAAGTTCGGGTTTTTAGGACTCTTAAAACCCTCAACGTGTTAGGGTTTTTTGGGTGTGTGTCAGTTGTAAAAGATCTTTTTATGGGTTTTACGGCTATGGAAAACTTGCAAAAGCCTGTGGGAAGAGAAACTTTGGTGAGAGGCAAGAACGTATTTGTTGTTGGGAGTTCTTCTTTGGGTTTTTTCTTTTAGGTTTCACCTTGGGGGTTTGGGAACTCGCCATTGTGCATTTTATACTCTTCTTTATTCTCCATATTAGTGAAGTTGTTGATCATCTTTGCCCGTGGATGTAGGTAGGTTTGCTGAACCACGTTAAATATTGTCTCTTATGTGATTGTTATTTGCCATTTCTGTTTTTTCGTTTTATTTCTATGCATTGCATACTTGAATCCAATCTATTGTTTGTTCTGTTGTGTTGTTCTGGTACAACAAACTGGTATCAGAGTTGAATGTTAGAATTACGGATTGAGGATTTTTTTTTTTTTGGATTTTGCGATGACGGCTACAAAGTTCAAAGTTCAACGGAAAGAATAGTTTTGACCGCTCAAGAACACCGTTCTAGGTGGAGAAGATAATCAAGAAGTTTTGTTCAGTTTTTTATTTGGTGGAATTCAGGCCAAGGTGGAGATTTGTTGAGACAGTGTCTTGATTCCAACCATGCGTAACCCACAGCTAAAGAAACCTTCCTTATTTGGAAGTTTGTTTAATTTGGGACTCTTAAGCCACCTAATGGTTTAAGATTTCTAGAGTTTTTTTGATATCTCTTATAAAAGGATGGTTTAGGGGTTTTGAGAGTGCAGAAGATTGTGGCCGTGGGAAGAGAAACTTTGGTGAGAGGTAAAAACGTATTTGGTGTTGGAAGTTTCCATTATATGTTTTGTACTCTTATTTATTCTCCGTATTAGTGAAAGTTATTGATCATCTTCACCCGTGGATATAGGCAGGTTTACTGAACCACATTAAATATTGTCTCTTGTGTGATTGTTCTTTACCGTTTCTGTTTTCTTGTTTTGTTTCCGTGCATTACATACTTGAATCCAATCCGTTGCTTATTCCGTTGTGCTGTTTGGGCACAACAGTATACATGTCATTCCTTAACGGCCGATTCTGTTTAATGTTTTGTAATGTCATTTAAGCTTGTTGCAGAGGATTTGCACTCGTAGAAGTAATCTATGTGTTGAAGCAACACATGCGCACATTGTAGAGGCAATTCTTAAACTGCCCTCAAGTCCTTTACAGTGCGAGACATAATCCAAAATCAACTTTGGGTGGGTGGTTTCCATCATTATTGTTAGTATTATATTATTATTTTGGTTCTATATATAACATGTGTTAAGCATGTGTTAAGGGTAGTTAAATGACTAATGATCCTCCCTCCCAACAAGCAGCGATCTTGTCCTATCGTCAAACCACCTTTAAAGGCATTGTGTGCATCTATGGTGTAACGGGTAGACAAAATCAAATTGAGGCAGGCGATTAAAACCCATTTTTTATGCCGCACCTAACACACGCATGGTGCCCTTTCCGGGCTAATCTGTATTTATTTTTCGTGTGCAAATCAATTCATTTCAAATTCTCACAAAAAAATAAAAAGGAAAGGGATCCTCTACCCTTAAAACATTGCGTGCATATATGGTGTTACACAGACAAAATCAAATTTGGGCTGATGGTTTTCGCTTTTTTCGTCTATGTTGCACTTTAGACACGCTTGGTGCCCTTTCAGGCTAAAAAGTAGTTTTTTTTTTTGGGTGAGCAAATCAATTCATTTTGAGTTCTCATAACTTCTGCTGACTTCTTCACAGTTAATTCATATTTTCTTCTACATAAGTTAGGAACTTCTAGAGAAGATTATACAAGGCCAACAGCTTCCAAGTTAGGAAAATCATCAGATCCAGGTCGATCATGTCTACCCCAATGCGGTCCAATATTCTACACACTACACATAGAGGTGTCAAAGAACCGAGCTGAGTTCTTTAGAGAAAAAAAAAAAACGAATCGAGCTGAGCTGAGTTTTATCTTGCTAGGTTCAAGCTTGTCATGAGTTTTAGTAGAGGTCATGCTCAGCTCATTAAGATTTATGTGAGCTCTGTCACCAAATTCACATTCCTTCAGTCTTGAATCTTAAAGCCTACTAGTCGAGGAACTAAACGCTCCTAAATGCAGTTCGGTTTTGGCTCAGTTAGTTAAATGAGCTCAATTGGAAGCCCATTCAGGCAGGTGAGTTAATGTACTCTTAAAAAGAAACTGTCGTCAAAAGAACAACACATGGTCAAGAGCGGGCCCACATTTAAGTCTTTTGTGTGACATGTGTATTAAAACTTCCACCTAAGATCTAATTCTCAAAATTTTTGTATACATGTCTTGTACTGAAAACAGTTTCACCTTAATGTATTTTTAACTTATTGCGGAGGATCTGATCTAATGCCCCCAATTGTTTGTTTCCATGTACCACGATGGCATATCAAGTAAGGATGGAGTGTTATGCTAGCCGTAAAAGATTACGTATATCTATTAAATAGACATGAACCGGATTACGATGGGAACCTTCCAATTAGATGCTTCTCTTTTCTGTACGACCATCTGATCTCGTCGACGACTGGAAACATGACGAACTTTCGATGGTAACTAATGCCGCTGTAGCGTAGATAGAGATCTCTACAGTAGTTCACAAAAGAATGGAGTTTATTTTGTTCCTCCAAAGCCTTATCTTCGGATAAAAAACAATGATGCATTCACTGGTACCTGATGATGATGTATTCGGCTCGAGACAATAACCCGAACGATCCAACCAACCCAGACAATTCCAAAACCAGCCTCTCACCAAATCGATAGGTGAGTTCAACATGTGTCACAAGTATTGACCAAGAAAGAGAAATGTTTCAACGGACATATATTGACCAAGCAGCAAGAATGTCTGACGCTGTCACAAATCAAGTCCCACAGACACCGAACAAGTGTTAGACATTAGTTCGACCGCGAGACTACTGACCAACCATTGTCGAGTAGCAAAACAACCAAGAGCTAGGACAGATGTTATTCCACCACGTGAGATCCATGTCCATAATTCCTCGAACTAACTTAAAGAATATTCCTGACAAGATTGCATCATTGTATAGAGTCCAGACCCACGATCTCATAACCGAAGAGGTAAACACCTATATAAGAAAGAGGTACACAAGTGTTGTGCTGAAACCTAGATTTGGATTGTTCGCAACAAATAATAGAAGAAGAAATTAATGCAAACAACAAACACACAAAGCATAAGACAATTTAACATGGTTCAACTTAAAGCCTACGTCCATGGGTGAAGACGATCAAGAGAGATTTCACTATGAAAAACTAGAGATTACAAGAGCTTTATGGCTGCCTTTTCTACCCAAACCCTAATCCAGGTTCCAAAAGAAGGAACCCCTAAAAAATCTCATACATTAAAACAACTTTTCGACACATGGTTTAAAAATTCCAAAATAACCAAGTTTCCAAAATGGACTTGGTTTCCTTACCATGTAAATTCAAGGCACTTGCAAAATGAGTTGTGTGACTTTTAAGTCACCGCATCAACAAATCTCCACATTGGCTTAAATTCAACCAAGACTACATAGTACAAAAAAAAATCTATTTTCATCTTCTCCACACAATCTTGAAGGGTAACTCTAGATACTGTGAACACCTGTATCTTTAACAAAACACAGAACCTATGACATGTGTACCATACTCCATCTCGGCTTATATTACGAAACCACCTTGGAGAAAACATGCACTTGTCCTTTTTAGTGAACTCTGCATCATATAGACCTGGAACACACCTCCACCTTGAACCTGAATCGCAACTTGTTTGCCATAACCACAAACAACCATTGGCCCTGAAGCATCACCGCTACACCTACCATCGAATCAATTCAGTCCTAACACCATCTGACTCAATCATAACATGGCTAATGCACATGTGTAGCTGTCTTAAGCTGACTCACCTAGTCAACTCCAAAGAGGGACTTCGATCTGTCATCTCTAACTACATAAACTATTTCACCATCATCTACCACCTCGAAACCTATAATACATGTCTCTACCCCAACTACCAAAAAGACCCTACACAAGCGCTTATTATTCCGTGCACCTCGTTTCTAACTACCCATCAAGGTCAAAGGAATACTATCAATCACTATATTCCTCATCAGATGATACAAACCATCACCACACTTTTATCCCTTCACCAAGACCAAACAGCTATGTGTGATTTTCATGGCTCTACCTGCAGCTAAATACCTATAATCCTTGAAGTCCAACTGGCTTAAGAATATTAAATTCCTTCGCATCTTTAAGATATATGCCACACCACCCAAAGTACGAACTACTCCATCAAACATCTTAATCTTCACCATCCCAACACCCGTGACGTCACAAGTAAACTCATCACCCAAATAAATGAAACCTGTCTTTTTCTCTTAGAACGTATCAAAATATTCTTTCCTAAAGCAAATATGAATAGGATAATATGAATCTAATATCCATTCATCATGAAAAAATATGTTTATACCTTTGGAGACTGTGAGAACATCTCCAATGTATTCCTTTTGTTTATTTGTCAATGCAATTCTAGGACTATCACCTTTTTTCCTGTCAGAATGCTTTGGACAATCTCTCTTCATGTGGCCATGTTCATTATAATGAAAGCACCGTATCTTTTCCTTTCCTCTAGACCTGGATTTAAACTAACTTTTATCACTTCTAGAACATTTTTCTTTTGTTTTTCCTCCTACAAACAGACTTTCTGTCTGCCTCTCATCCTCTTTTATAGATACCTTCTTTCTCAATTCCCTAGAATGCAAGGATGCCTTAACATCCCCCATAGAGATGGTATCATTTCCATAGTGTAAGATCGTAACAAAGTGTTCATATGATGCAGGTAAGGAGCACAAAACAATGGTAGCTTGATCCTCATCATCAATATTAATATCAAAGTTTTTCAAATCCATAATAATTTTATTGAATTTGTCCAGATGCACTTTCAAAGACAGACCTTCTCTTATCCTCAATGTGTAGATCCATTGTTCCAAATACAACATGTTCATGAAAGACTTGGTTATGTATTGGCTCTCCAACTTGAGCCACAACCCAGCCATAGACTCCTCTCCTGCAACCTCTCGTAACACCTCATCGACTAGGCACAATTGAATCACATAGAATGCCTTAAGGTTGAGTTTCTCCCTTTCATCTTCCTTAATCATCACAGGAAGCTTTTCCTTCCCCATTAAAGCTTTGCTCAGTCCTTATTGAACCAACAACGCACACATCTTTACGCGCCATAGACTAAAGTTGTTATGCCCGACGAATTTCTCTACTTTGTACCTTGCCGCCATGCCGAAAAAAATCTCAAACGCAACCTAGGGCTTTGATACCAATTTGTTGTGCAAAAGCCTAGATTTGGATTGTACGCAGTAAATAATAGAAGAAGAAATTAATGCAAACAGAAAACACAGACAAAGCACAAGACGATTTAACATGGTTTAGCTTAAATCCTACGTCCACGGGCGAAGATGTTCAAAAGAGATTTCACTATGAAAAACTGGAGATTACAAGAACTTTATGGCTGCCTTCTCTACCCAAACCATAATCCAGGTTCCAAGAGAAGAAACCCCTAAAAAATCCCGCACGTTAAAAAAACTTTTCAACATAGGGTTTAAAAAACCCTAAATAACCAAGTTTCCAAAACATACTTGGTTGCCTTACTGTGTCAATTCAAGACACTTGCAAAACGAGTCATGTGACTTTAAGTCACCGCCTCAAAAACAAGAAATTAACTTGATTATCATAAAAGAAAACTAAAAAACTGACTTGATCATCAGAGGGGTGGAGACTATAGCGTCACACCGGCACTCCTCACCACCTGTTTGCAGGCGAACCTGATTCAGAGCATCTGGACGAGAGCAACCAGGGGACCATCTTGATGAGTTGAATTTCAACATAATCAATTGGTACCATCTATGGGAAACACAATGCACTTTCCAGCAAGACAAATGTCACATAATAGATGCCCATTCTAGAACAATGGAAGCTCGACGGAACGACTCATCAACAAATAATCGAGGTGGAGAAGATGCAGAAATAACCAGGATTGCTACTTTAGAGCAGTAAGTGTAGAGCCTGAACCAAAGTATTCAATAAATCACACAACAGAACCAAGATCTAACCCAAAGACTAACCGCATAGGAAGGGCACCAATTTTCTAATGATGAGGAGTAGTAAGGAGAAGGTCACCTGAAATATGAGGGCCGACGAGAAGATGAATGGGAAAGACAGGTGGACAATCATAGTCCCCCTAACTCCCCACCTCCAAAGGCTGGGGGTACAGTTGTAGAAGGTGTAGTAGCCGAGTAAGAAGAATGGATGAAGAGAATGCAGAGTCAATTGAATTCCATGATGGAGGTAATGAGGGGAAGGGATCCCGCCACTGTTGAAGCCTTGATCCAAAAAACTGATCTCCCTTTTTCCTTGACAATCATGACCTACCCCCTCCCTCAAAAATTAAAAATCCCTTAGATGGAGGCGTTCAATGGGAACTGGGATCCCTTTGATCATCTCAAAACATAAAAAACCTTGATACTCCTACACAACTACTCTAATGGGATCGTGTGTAGGGCTTTTTTAGTAACATTGAAAGGCTCAACATGGGAGTGGTTCGCCAACCTACACCCAAGAAACATCAACTCCTTTGCGGAGTTGAGTCATCGCCATCCATTTCATTGGAGGAAGGCACTATTGAAAACATGCTACCTACCTGCTTAACATCAAGCAATCAAAAGGAAAGTTGTTAAAGACCTATGTCTCCAGGTTCAATTAGGAGGTGCAGTAAGTAGACGATGTAAATGAAAAGGTGGTGCTAACGTCCTTCATGGGTGGGTTGCTACCTACCAAATTCCTATTCTCCCTCTCTAAGTCTTCGTCAAGCAACATGGCCAAGCTAATGCTACATGCCCAAAAATACATGAATGCAGAAGATACCATGGTTGTCCAGCAAGACTGAGGGGTTAAGCCCAAGGAGAAAATGAAAAAGAGGAGAAATAAAAGACCTAGGATGGTAGAGTGAAAGCCTAAAGCTAGAACTATACCCGATTGAGAGAATACGCTGAGGGAAGCAAAGGCATTAGCTCATCACACCCGAACTTATACTCCCCTTAACACACCCCTCGAGTAGGTTCTAATGCATGTGAAGGATGATCCTTTAATGAGATGGCCCAAGAATCTTAAGACCCCCTAGAAAAAAGGTCCTAAAGGAAATACTACCATTTTCACAGAGACCACGATCATAACACAAATGATTGCTTTAACCTGAAAGAGCAAATAAAGACACTCATCCAACAGGGCTGACTGTACTGTTTCGTAGACGATCACACTTAGGGTCACCCAAAGGTAGATGAAGGACCCTCAGACAACAAAAGCCCAAAATCAGAGCTCTTGTGAGAGATAAAGGTCATCACTAGAGGATTGGTGAGAGGAGAATCAAACTTCTCTTGAAAAGCTCACTCTTAAAAGGTACAAATCTTAGGGCTATGAGGGTCTACTCAATAGGCCAACCATAGAAACTCCCTTAGACCGACCATTAGGATATCACGTTCATCGAGGTAAACTCTCAAAGAGTACAACACAATCATGATGACGCTTTGGTGGTCACACTAGTCATATCCAATCACTGAACTAGGAAAGTGCTTATAGATAATGGAAGCTCAGCCAACATCCTGTATTTATCAGCTTTCGAGCAAATGGGGGTCGAAAAGGATAAGCTCCAACCGACCGCAGCACCATTGATAAGATTTACAGGAGACAAGTTGTACCCCACAGGGTTAGTCACACTACCCGTCATAGCTAGAATAAACCCCCGACAGGTAACCAAGGAGGTCAAATTTTTAATCATGGATTGCCTATGGTGTATAATGCCATTATCGGGAGACCAAACTGAATCAAATGAAGGCCATCACCTCAACTTATCACTTATTTATATGCTTCCTAATTGAGGGGGAGTCGCAAAGGTTAGAAACAACTAAGTAACCACCTGTGAATGTTATACTGCATCCTTACGGGGCAAAGGGTCAAAGGAAACCCTCACTATTAACGATCTGGAATGCAGAGAGGAGACTTAGCAAGAACTGATTAGGCTCATAGAAGACCTCAAAGATTTGAACATCGACCCTGACAGAATACAACGAGTCATTCGAGTTGGAGAAAAGCTCCAGGAGGGGCTAAAACTCCACCTACAAAAGCTCCTCACTATGCAAGGTAACACTTTTGCATGGACCCATGCTGATATGACTAGGGTCGATCCAAGGGTGCTAACCCACAAGTTGAGTGTTGACCCTTCCGCAAAGTCAGACTGACAAAAGAAAAGAACCTTTGTCACCGATAGAAACCAAGCCATTGTAGAGGAGGTAGGCAAGCTGCAGAGGGCTAGGTTTATACAAGAAGTCAATTATCCTGAATAGATAACCAATGTAGTCCTAGTCAAGAAAAGTAATGGGAAGTGGATGATGTGTGTAGACTTCACTGACCTCAATAAGGCATCTCCCAAGGATAGCTTCCCACTCCCTTGAATAGACTCATTGGTCGACTTTACCTCACGACACGCATTACTTAGTTTCATGGACGCCTTCCTGAGGTATAACCAAATCCAGATGCATGAAGAAGACCATGAGAAACGCCATTCATAACCAACAAAGGAACATACTACTACAATGTCATGCCGTTTAAACTGAAAAATGTAGGAGCCATGTATCAGAGACTGGTAAACCGAATGTTTGAAGCTCAAATTGGGAGGAATGTGGAAGTCTACATAGATGACATCCTGGTAAAAAGTATAAAAGTCGAGAAATATCTGGAAGACCTGAAGGAGACCCTCGGCATGCTAGGAAAGTATCGAATGAAACTCAACTCAACCAAGTGTGCCTTTAGGGTGTTGGCAAGAAAGTTTATGGGCTTTATGGTCTCCCACAGGGAGATTGAAGCTAATCCTAAAAGGTAAAGGCCATCCTAGACATGCCGCATACAACCAAGGAGGTGCAACGATTGGTTAGGCGAGTGGCCTCTTTGAGCCAATTCATCTCAAGGTCCACAAATAAGTGCCTTACATTCTTTCGCATCTTGAAGAAAGCATTTGAGTGGAATGAAGAGTATGAACTGGCCTTCTAAGGCCTAAAAGAACATTTAGCAAGTTTACCCCGCTTTAGCATAATGATACCAAGAGAGAATCTGTATCTATACTTGGCAATGTTCAAGGCAGCAATAAACCCTGTTCTAATCCAAGACGAGGAGCACATCTAGAGACTAGTGTATTATGTTAGCATAGCCTTCCATGGTGCCAAGTAGAAGTACCCACTGATGAGAAATTGTCTTATGTGCTTGTGACTACAGCGAGGAGGTTAAGGCCTTATTTCCAAGCCCACATCATGGTGGTGTTAACTAACCGACCGTTGAGAGTAGTGTTGTAGAAGTCAAAAGTCTCAGGATGGCTAGTTAAATTGGTAATAGAGCTTAGGGAGTTCAACATTTAGTATCGTCCAAAAGTGTTGCAATCAAGGGGTTAGCGTTGGCAGACTTCATCGCAGAACTTACCTCACCCAAGCCAGAGGGCGAGGAAGCTCCAATAGAAGCAAGATGGACCTTGCATGTGGATGGATCCTCGACTAACTCGGCCAGTGGAGTGGGCTTACTCTTGACCACCTTAGAGGGGATTGAGATCAAGTATGCACTATGACTCAAATTTAAGGCTACAAACAATGAGGCAGAGTATGAAGCGGTAATTCCAAGCCTAAATGCAACATGAGAGGTAAGGACCCATCGGATCATTATCTACACAAACTCTAAACTAGTAGAAGGGCAGGTGACCAGCGAATATGAGATTAAAGAGGACAGAATGTTGTTGTATTTGACCAAGGTAAAGAATTTCATACCCCGATTCTATAAGTTTAAAATCCAACATATCCCTAGAAGTTAGAACAAGCATGTCGATCGACTAGCCCGACTAGCGTCTAACGACAGATACATTGAAAGTAGCCAGCCACTAGTGGAACGCTCAACCAAGCTAGCCGCTAGTGGAATGCTCAACCAAGCCAAACATATAGGATATCACGACTAGGAAATTTTGGACAATAGGATTGTAGGAGGACTGGACCACCCTAATAACACGGTTTTTGAAAATAGGGGAGCTCCTGCATGACAAAAAATAAACCAAGAATGTCAAATTCAAGGCCAGTCGATACACCCTAATAGAGGGCACCCTCTACAAGCGAAGTTTCACCATGCCATACTTGAGGTGTATGTCACCTCAAGAGGTGGACTACGCCATAAGGGAGATCTATGAAGGAATATGCAAAAATCATTTGGGTAGTCAAGCCCTAGTATGCAAGCTTGTCCGAGCATGATACTATTGGTTAACCATGCAAGAAGACACTGTAGAGTATGTCTATAGGTGAACATCCTATGGCTACCAGACGAGGAGATCACCCCCATGACTAGACCATGGTCGTTCGCCCAGTGGGGAAAAATACATAGTGGGTCCCCTCCCTCTAGCCAAAAGGCAAAAGAAATTCCTAGTAGTGGTCGACAACTATTTCACCAAATGGGTCGAGTCTAAGGCATTAGCAACCATTACCGAGGGGAATATACAAGATTTCGTTTGAAAGTATATAATATACAAGTTTGACTTACTGCAAGTGTTAGTCACAGATAACTGAAAATAGTTCAATAGCCAACACTTTTGAGAATTCTACTCTCAACCTAGGCATCAAGAACCACTTTTCATCCTCAGTGCACCCTCAAGCCAATGGTCAGGTAGAGGTGACCAACAAAACAATATTGAAAATTATCAAGATGAGACTCGAAGTGTCAAAGGGAGCTCTAGCCAGAAGAGTTGCCTGGGGTCCTATAGAAATATAGGACCACTCTGCAAAGCCCCATTGAAGAAACATATTTTGCCTTAGCCTTTGGAAGCGAAGCGGTCGTACCCATGGAGGTCGAACTAACAAGCCTTAGAACCCAACTGCTGGACACTGAACGGGCAAAAAAGAGCTGCGATTAAATCTAGACCTTGTGAAAGGAAAGAAAATTAAAGCCTCACTCTAAGTGGCAGCATACTAATAGAGAATGATGAAGTACTATAATGCAATAGTTTGATAGAGGGGATTCAACAATGGAGAATTGGTCTTATGAAAAATAAGCATAGCAACCCAATTCTCGAACGACGATTAGCTGGGACCAAATTGGAAAGTTCTGTACTAGGTAACAAGATCCCCTCGAGCAAGTACCTACTATTTAGAGATGCTAGAGTGAAAGCCTTTTCCTCGACCATGGATTGTTGAACATTTGAAAAGGTACTACTAGTAAACATGTAATACGAATTAGGAAATAATAAAATTCTTGCTTTTCACTAACATCTATCACACAAACGAATGCCAGATGTTGGAAGGATGGACTAACCATGAAAATAGCTACGTCCAAAAGAACAACCCTCGATCTAAAAACTAATGATGAGTGTTAAAAGAACGGACTAACCATGAAAATGGTTAAGTCTAAAAGAGCAACCCTCGATATACAAATAAGTGTCGAACATCGGAAAGACAGACTAACCATGAAAATGGATAAGTTAAGAAGAATAACCCTCGATCTACAAATGAGTGTCGAGCATCAGAATAATGGACTAACCATGAAAATGCCTAAGTCGAAAAGAACGACCCTTGATCTACAAATGAGTGTTAAGTGTCAGAAAGACGGACTAACCATAAAAATGGCTAAGTTCAAAAGAAGGACCCTTGATCTACAAAGGAATGCCGAGTGTCGAAATGACGGACTAACCATGAAAATGGCTAAGTTCAAAAAAATAACCCTCAATCTACAAATGAATGCCGAGTGTTGGAAGGACGAACTAACCATGAAAATGGCTAAGTTCAAAAGAATGACCCTCGATCTACAAACGAATGTCAAGCATCAGAAGGACAAACTAACCATGAAAATGGCTAAGTTCCAAATAATTACCCTGGATCTACAAACGAATGTAGAGCATTGAAAGGGCAAACTAACCATGAAAATGGCTAAGTTCCAAAGAACGACCATCGATCTATAAATGAGTATTGAGAGTCTAAAGGATGGACTAATTATGAAAATGGCTAAGCCCAGAAGAATGACCCTCGATCTACAAAAGAGTGTCGAGCATCAGAAAGATGGACTAACCATGAAAATGGTTAAATCCAAGAAGACGATCTTCAGTCTACAAACGGGTGCCGAGCGTTGAAAGGATGAACTAACTATGAAAATGGCTAAGTCTAGAAGGTCGACCCTTGAACTAAAAAGAACCCAACACTAGGAAAAGAAAATTTGTATAACACAACCATGAAAGCTAAACATTGAAAAAAGTGTAATTCATTCAACATTCAAAAAAGAAAAACCCCTTGGCCCAAACAAAAAGAAAAGAAGACCCTTAGCCTATACAAAAATGTCCCCAGCCTATACAAAAAGGCCCTCGGCCAATGCAAAAGAAAGGAGTGGCTCCTGAGTAAAGCTAAGAAGCAGCGTCGTCCATCTCTGAGGCCTCGCTCTACTTCTTTCCCTCCGGCTTGACCTAGTCAAATTCATCCACTACTCGGAACATGGATAGGTTCAACGAGGGGTATTCCCTAAGGACACTGCGATGAAGGGTCTCAAACCTGCTTATATAATACTCCGAAGTGATGTCTTCAAAGGCCTCAGACTTCTTAAAAGTTGCAAGTGCGGCTTCTATAGCCTTCTCCTTCTCAGCCTTCGGGGACCCCCTCAGGTTGTCGAGAGACCTTTGCAGAACCACAACCCTAACCTTTTCACCCTCTAGCTGGTCATGAGTCTCTCCAAGGTGGCTTCGTCTCCCTTTAAGACATTCTCCATCTCCATGAGCTTCCTCGCAAAGGTAGACCGATCGGTGTTAGCCTTAGTGAGTATTTTCTAGAGCTCACCTATGTAGGCCTCTCAGCCGAGTTGATGGTTGGACATGGCCATCACCCTTATTAAAACCTACAAAAAAGAAAAGAATAGAAATTTTCAAAAAAAGAAGAAAAAGAAAGAGAAGGACTGAACGATGACCAACATCAACATACCTTTCCTGGGTTGAAGAGGGTGTTTTTCGCCAGAGCACTAGAAAGGGTATCCTTGAAACTCTCCAAGTCCTTGTTAGAAAGGAACAAGTGAATGTGACTGATGGCACGATCAACATCTTGAAGCAGAAAGGGAGGGGCCATCTCTTTGCCCCTGTCAGTGTGCCCACTAGGCACATATTACGGGAGGTCAGTAATGCAATCTTCAAAGTCGAGAAAAGAGTCAAGCCTAGACTCCAAATCCATGACTGAAGCTATGAGAGCAAGCAAGGAGGGAGCCGTAGAGGACGTCTTAGCAGGCTTGCTCTTCTCTGTTCGGTGGTGTTGATTGAATCGAGGGTGTTTTTTAAAGAGGGCCGAAGGGTTCTTTGCCAAGGCCCTGGCCAAGGCTCCCTTAGGCGGTCAGGCAGATGTATCTGGAAACATGCACATATCTTAGATTAAAAAAAAGTAAATAGCAGAAAAAGGGGGGAGAGGAAGAAAAGAGAAGGGGAAGAAAGAAGCCTCAGACAGGGTAACGATAAATGGTGTAACCTGATGACAAGACAACGCTCTCAAGATGCTTTGTTAGAGGAGGCTCAGGGTCAAATAGATATGATGATAGACCCGGGATTCATCAATAGAGAGTAATCCCTAACGAAGTGGAAAAATCCAACCTAGACAACTCCGCCTTGGACAATGGTGATTCAGCCAAAACTAAAAAAAGTAACAAAATCATGTTAGTCCGACCAAGACTAAGAAAAAGAAAAAGGAAAGACTAGGCAATGAATGAATCACCTATTTGATGAGGTTCTCCTCATATCTTGGGGATGCTAAAAATGCAGTCAGATGACACTTCTCAGGTGCAAGACTCCCATCCATCCCCAGAAACAAAGGAGAATCTTTTTTCCTACCCCTATTCAAAGTTGGAAGACCGGTAATTAGGGCTCAATTGGGTGTCCAAGCCGTGAAATACCACCAACCCAAGTAGAGCACCACTTCCTTGTAGAAATAAAAGAACTCAGAAATTGTCAGATGATCCTAATTACCACAACAAGCAAGCCATAAGACCATGCAAACAATCAGGATCCTCCACCCGTTGGGCATAAGCTAACCGAGGATGAGGCGAAGATGAGACAATAACTAATGAACAAATAGGGGGACTGGGAAATGAAGTCCCACCTCTAATTATTGCTCGTAAATGGAGGCCTTATTAGGGCAGCAGGTGCAGGCCCACTCACCTGGGTTAGAAACTCTCAGCCTAACTTGAGAAGGGATCTAAAAGGTTCGACAAAGGTCCCTAAGCCTAGTGTCAGATAGTGTCGAGGAAATTCCCTCAACAACGTAAGGGATGTCAATAAAACAAGACCACCTAAGTGGTTCTAAAGGCTGAGCTGACCCGGGGGGATCCGCTTTGACCAGGCTATAGTCTAAAGCCATAACAGACTCAGAAGATTCAAAATTGGTACTCATCCAACCAAAGGCGTAGGTAATGCTGACCGAGGGACCAAGAACCCCGAGGAACTCACTAAAAATCCAGTCGAGAAAAGAGAGATCAACCGGAAGAACACTCAAGTTGGGGTGACACTGACGTAGTCTAAGAAAGAAATAAAGGTGAACAAAATGAAAACCTAGAGGAGCCTTAGTAAGATCCAGAGTCGGATGATCAAAATAAAAAAGAGAATTTTAAATGAATGAATGCAAAAGCTAAAGACGAATCAAAGTAAAGGAGGGAAGATGATATACCTCCAAACGAATGAGAAGATGAATTCCTTCCAAAGCTACCTCGGTCACAAGCGGGAGAAGAGTAAATTCGAAACTTGGAGAACTGTGATTTTTGAAGTGAGAGTTGAGGGAAATCCAACTGCATTTATAGGCAATGCCCATTGTACCTTAACCGTCGGATCATTCAAAACGACCCACACCATCAGGTGAGCATGCCAATTGAGGAGAATAGTTAAGGACATGAGGGGCCATACGGAGGAATTAATGAAGGTGTGGGGCTCAATAAAGCAAGAACCGAAATGGCAACGCGCCAAGCATTTCGAGTGACCTTTCTGATTCCCAACACTTGAGCAAACCGACGGGCTAAAGAATGAGGGGGCAGATGATGATGATGATGTATTCCGCTCGAGACAATAACCCGAATGACCCAACCAACCTAGATCATTCCCAAACCATCCACTACCACTGAATCGATAGGCGAGTTCAACACGTGTTACAAGTATCGACCAACAAAAAGAGAAACATCGCGAGGGACATATGTTGACCAGGCAACAAGAATGCCTGAGACCATCACAAATAAAGTCCCACAGACACCGTTCGAGTGCTAGATGTTAGCTCGAATGCAAGACTACCGACCGAGGCCATGCCTCCAACCGACCATTATCGAATGGTGTAGCAATCGAGAGCTACAACAGATGTTATTCCATCACATGGGATCCACGTCCATGTTTCCCCTAACTAGCTGAAGGAATATTCCTAACAAGATCATGTCATCATACAAAGTCCCACCCTACGATCTCATAACCAAAGAGGCAGATGTCTATAAAAGGGGTGTGAGAGGACTATGAAAGAGGTACGCAAGAAATTAACTTGATTAGCAAAAAATACAAGTGAAAAATGAACTCGATCATTGGAGGTATAGAGACTAGCACCATACTGGGACTCCTCACCACCTGTTTGCAGGCAAACTTGATTCGGAGCATCTAGACGAGAGCGACCAGTGGACCATCTTGGTGAATCGAATTTCGACATCATCATTACCTGTTCATATAAAGAAAGAGTCCATTGAATTATAAAATCTAAATTGAAATAGAAATATTCTAGTTTATTTCTTGTTCAACAATTTAGCTGGAAGAGTCACGCTCAAGTAGACCAGTTTGACAAGTTAATCCAAATTCCATGTATTTTAGATTAGGAGGCAAAACCTATTATTTAGGAGCTATTTCTTAGGTTCTGGTCCATCTGGCTTGCCCAATTGGATTTTAAGATGTTGATTTCTAGCTTCTAAGTTAGTTTTGGTCCATGATGGCTTGTTGACTTAGGGGTTTCACTCAAACAGGAAGGCATGGGAATAGAGGTGACTCGAGGTCATTCAATTCAACTCGAGGGCTTAAGTAAATTTTTTTTTAATAATCTTTATTAAATAAAAAAGAAAACATTAAATAGCAATTGTTGAAATTATAATTTGAATATTGATGATTTACTTGAATTTGTTTTTAGATAATAGAAGTACTTCAAATCACAATTAAGACATGCAAATAATATAAGAATTTGACTTTGATACTTTAAAAAATGAGTTTTTTTTAAAAGTAAAACAAACAAATAAAAAGGAAAAGATAATAAAATTTAGATTTTCTATCTTTTGAGGTTATACATGAATGGTGAGGGGAATTGAGCTTTGAGAGTTTTAGTAAAGTAGGTCAGACTGTCATATGCACTTAAGTGGAGTCAAATGACTTTACAAAAAGGAAGAAAATGTTTGTACTGTCTATGGTGAATCGTAAGCTGACACATGTGTTGGGAGTTAAATACAGCCAAAAAAGTGTTCAAATGAAAAAGTAGCTGTCCAAAAAAGAGATACCAAATTCAAAAACACATCACGTGTCAATCAATGAAACACCTACAGAGGTCTGTATCAATACAAATATTCTCCTCACCAAAAAGGAGCAAATGTTCAAGTCCCAAATTTGTGCTCCCTCATGCTCCCAAACACAGGCCGGCACGTGATGCTTGTTTATAAAAACTGTTTTTACTATTTTTGTGGGAGCATGGGGAGTAGACACTTTGGGAGAAGAATATTTGCTTCCTAAAAATAAATAAAAAAGTGGAGTCTAAGAAGTTGTTAGATTTAATCATACATACATGGGTCAGTAGAATGATTGTCTGTGTTGACAGAGGCGTCTATAAGCATGTCATTGATTGACACATGATGGGTTTTTTGAATTTGTTGTCTCTTTTTGAACACCTAATTTTTCAACTAAATACTTTTTTGGATGTTTTTAACCCCCAATACAACACATGTCAACTTATGATTCACCATATACACTATAGACACTTTTTTATCACAGAACATTTTCTTGCACTTTTTTTTTTTTTTTTATGAATAACAAATTTTATTAAGAAGAGAAAAAAGAAGAAAACGACCAAAAGGGTCAACAATACAAAAACAGAAAAGCAAAGAAAAATAAAAGCCAAGGGGCAAAACTAGCCCAACTGTAAGTCACATGAAAGATACGAGAGTATCAATCCCGAATAAGGTCATTGATAGACAGCCTTTTGAAGTCATTTGACACTATAACTCAATAAGCTATGTCATGAGTAATAGAATCAACTTTATAATGCATTGGACCCTTCCTCATAACACTAGATGCATAAAGTAATGTCGCATAAACATGGATCCCTTCTCAGATGTCACCTAAGCTATCATGTGAAAGATTCCAGGTCATTTAGATCTCACCCTGCCCATGTTAGCAGTACAGCCCACCACATTAGACTTTTTCATTACTAATACCAACCATTCGATTGAAGTTTCATATATTATTTTAGTTTAGACAATGTCCACAAAAGAGGGTTTTCTTTATCTTTTTATTTTTTAACACTAGGCGAAATGATTTTGGTCTGATATTCTTAATGGTAGGGTGGGATGGCCAACATGAAGAACTCATGGGCTGCCAAATAAGTTGCCTCGTGGAAGAATATTGCGGATCACCTAGATTTCTTGCAAGTGGTCATCAAAAGTTTTTTGCTAGGTGACTCCCCTAGAAAAGCCATCCCTACGTCCCTGGAATAGAAAAGAGCGGGTTGCTTTGTCTTGCAATTTAACTCCATAAAACCATAACACAACTCTTTTAAATGACTATACTGGTAATTTGAGATACAAATTTTCTACAAATACAGCAGAATTATGGAAATAATTAATCATTTTGATTACCCATCAATGATTATGAAGGGAAAAGAAAGAGGTAAAAATGAAAGAAAAAAATGAGAGAGAGAGAGTTAAGCTATGGAACAACAAATGGCTTCTTTAATGGGGTCAGCTGATCACTTAAAATACATTACTTTTGTTGCATTTGCTTTCTCAAATTTCGAAGAGGACCGTAAAGTTTATCCTCTCCCACCTGTTTGCTGCACTTACAACTACCAATGTTCAGATGTGCACCGCATCTGAGGCATGGACCTCTACATCCCGAATCGCAGATAGCATTAATGGTGATCTCCAGATGCACCAGGTCCCTTATGTGTTTTGAGATATTGATTTCTCTTTCTTCTGCAGGAAAGTAGAGCCAATCATCCTGATCAATTGAATCATCATCTTCCTCCTCCCCATTACCTCCCGTGGAGGTTTTGGATTTGTCTTCTCCAAATATCATTCCCATATCAATTACATCCGGTTCTTTGATGGGTTCTTCTGTTGGGCTATATTTTGAAATCCACCGGTCAGTAATGATTTGGCGGGCAATTACCGAGTATAACATGTCAGTAATGAGACAAAGGGTCAAAACTTATTTGTATGACTTAATTTTGGTACCATTTTAAAGGTTCTTCAGTTTTCTCATTCTTATTTGAAAGGTTTAGAGTTTTACACATCCATGTCACTTGCTACTCTGACATATTGATTTGGCACAAACTATGGAATTGTCATTTCTTGAAGGTGCTAATTCTTCCAAGAGCCTCTAGGTGCAGACACCATTGTGTTAATCCTTAACCTCTTCTTTTATTCCTATTAATTTTATTTCATTATCAGCTGAATTTCTATTATCTTCTACCTTAATTCTGATTTTCTATTATTAATCTCAATATATGCTCAAAACTCTGAAGTTCAAATCACTATTCCACTTTTTGATATCCCACGGCTGTTATATAAGTTACTGATATGTCTTCTATAATTCTAGTTTATAGTTTCCTAGAGATTTTTCATACTTCTATAACTCAATCCTAAAATCTTCACTATTTCATACCCACAACACTTGCCATCCTTATTGCTATGCTTTATCCTTTCTCTTGATAGATTCTATAAGGCTACAACAACACCTTTCTAATTGGGCTACCTCCCACCAAACTTTAATTTTTCTTTCCTTAAAGCATAGGTGGGAGAGCCACATGTTCTTAAACCAAAGTGGAGATGGACTTCCAAATCCCATTGAAGTGAATGATCATCTAGTAATGGTTTAAAATGGTCCTAGGTAGGGTTGTTTGTGTAAGGTTGCCAAAATGCTCTTCCCACAGATTGGATGATAGAAATCTATCTAAACGACAATAAATTAGATTGGCATACGTAATGGACCATGTGAAACCGCAATTACCAAAGTGAGAAGCAAAAGCAAGAAGCAGGAAACAAGGCTCAATAAATCATTGGGAAACAAGAAGTAAGAAACATTTAAGAAGCATTTGGAAAGTGGGTATGAAGCGATCCAGAAAATGTCGAAAAGTGATAAAAGTGCCATTTAGAAGTAGCTTCAAACCATTAAAAGAAAAAAAATTACAAAATGATTAAGAAATGAAATGAAAATAATAGGTGAATAAGTGATTACTAATAGAAAGTACATAACAAAAAGTCTATAACCAATAAATATAAGTACAATAATTAACAATAAGTTATAATGAATAATTACAACTACAATACAATAAAGTGAATAAATCAACAAAGCAATAAAAAAAAATACCTAAAAACTATGTTATGCAAGTAACAAAGAATCATGGCATATAAGTCAATATGCAAAAGCATTTTTGTTATTAACATGGCCAGCCAAATCTTCGATTTTACCTTACATAAGAATTTATATAGATAACTAGGCATCTTAGAGTCAAACTATAGAAACCTCATATGGAAATAATTGGATTTGAATATTTTTTATTAGATAGAAAGTAAATAATATTAATAATAAAATCAATACTATTTTTTTATACCATGTCAATATAATCAAAGGTTCGCTGACTTGAATATTTTACTCAACTCGGATAGC
>JAOXJP010264548.1:0-20701 GCA_025762735.1 Platanus orientalis
CTACACCACTGTAAATTCAGAGCCTTGAAACTATCAAATCCACACTAATTTACAGAAAATCCGTGGCCCAAGCAGTCATTTATGCCTAAACCCAAAAAAAGTGTGTTTTATCTATATTTGGCACACGGGATGCCCTTAAAAGTTCTTCCGGTCTCGGAATACAACAAGGTCAAAGCTATTTTCTCAGTCTCACCCTTATGCTCAATTAAGCATTTCACAAACTCTCAGTTTAGGAAATGTCTGGTCATTTAATTTCACCGGACTTCAGGTAGCTACAAAAACCCAATTTGTTCAAGCAACTTTACTTCGAAAAGCTCTTGACAATTGCCCAGGAACCTAATGACCAATCTGTCAGCTCCTATAGCTTCAAGATTCCTCAAGCTTCTAATCCCCCAGATATGGCTAGTGATGCCATTTTACAGAAAAACCAACAACATTCCTTGTCCAATTTTGCCAAATAGTTCAAAAAATGGTTTTTGACCTAATTTCTTGCTCGGGTACTGTAATCTTATGTAATGAGAAGCTATGAATCACCTGGACTTGAATTCATCTACCCCTGGGCAACTCTCAAATCAATTTTATCATCTTTCCCTTTCAAAATGCATCTGAGAGCTTTTTTGGCCAAAAAACCCTAATTTCACTCCGTTACCCATTTCGTAATTTGGTTCTAACTGGACCAGGATAACCGGAGCATCTGTGACCTCTAAAATTGACACTAACTGGGACGAATTCCAAGCTTAAGATCTCATGAGGAGTGACGGTAGAGAGAGGGTTCAAAAAAATCAGAAAGTAGCCATAGTCATCAAATGAGCTAAAAATAAGATATTTTGCATTAAATGCATTCACACCCTTAAGCCATTTTTGGCAACCTTTAGATTGGAATCTTCCGATTCTATCTCTCACTCACCTCCATTGGATCCTCCCTTTGAATTTCAAATCCTTAGAGAGCTAACCAAACCCCCCCATTTGGCATCTCATGCCACACCCTTGAAGTTTACAACAAATGGGATTGCCTCAAAAGGCATCTCCCATGCTCCCCTTCCACCTCATCAATCCATGCCAATAAAAACACAAATAGATCCCCACCTTCCACCTTATTTTATCCAAGCACATCCCCACCCTCCACCTTGTTTTAGTTGAATTAATTATAGCCTTCCACCTAATAAAACCAAGATTTAATCCTAGCCCTCCACCTAGATTAGGATAAGGATCATCCTAGCCCTCCATCTAGCAACCCCATAACTCAATCTTAACCATCCATGGCACTAATTTGGGGCTATAAATAGTCCCAAATTCATGTAAAGAGGGGTTGGCAACAAAAACCCTAAATCCTTAAGAGAAAAAAAGGAAGAAGAAGAAAAGTGTGAAATCTCCCCACCCAAGGCAAGGTAAGCCTAAACTCAGTTTAGATTCACCATCTTCATCCAATATATATCAATTAACATGTTGTTATGCTGTCCATTTTATGCTAGAGCATTGCTCTAACTCGGGTACATGGTAGAGGCTCAATAGCCTCTACTTGCTCTTGTTTTTTACTGATTTTAGTGATGATTTTCATATGATTTTTGTAGATGGATGCTTGAGCCCAAATTTTACTATGTTAGATCAGACATATGTATAGTGTTGTGTATTTAATTTCATGATTTTAGGATCTGTGGAAGGCCTCGAGATGGCCCCCCAAACAGACCCCAAAAAAATGGGTCTTTTGAGACCTAGTTTTGGAGAATATTTGCTGCTTTAGTTTGAATTTATTTTGTATGATTTGAAGCTCATTTTTTTATATGATGTCCATATATATCTCCCCTGCTAGCATGTTTAATTTCAGGATTTTTACAAAACCCTAAGGGCTCCAAAATTAAGAAATCCAGCTGTTGGATTTTCTCTCAATAACTAAAGCCTGTTCTTTAGTGAATTAAAAAACAAGGGTTGAATAAACAAGTTTCAGGCAAAAAATCAGGTGTTCAGACCTGGGACCCACCCCAGGGAGCCTTGATTCTTCTTTAACCCTATCCCAAGGTATTTTTGACCTCTAAGAGTCACTCCTATGTATACGCACCTCTGTGGGTGCTTATTTCTGTCCCAACGCCTGAATTTAAAAACAGGTGTTAGAATAACTTTCAGGCGTTAAGCCTAGGCCTTAAAAATCATCTTTTTCAAAAAATTTCTAACTATGAGTCAACCCTAGGGCTAGTGTCAAGACCCAAGAGAGGCCCCACCCCTATGGGCCCCACTGTGTTGGCCCAAAAACCCAAATTGGCTGCTAGTTCAATACCCAAAGCCTATTTTTCCCTAAATTAAAATTCAGGCTTTGAACAATCAGGCATCAAACCAAAAAAATAGGCGTTAGGCCTGTGACAGATGACTACATGGCCTACTTTGGGAGATCATATTTCCACATGGCTTGTACCTAGGACCTCTAGCATTACACAGTGTAACCTTAGAAGATTTTTCCTTTGTCAAACCACAGGTCCGTGCTGGGACCCACCAGACCACCTTAAAAGATTACACAAAGGTGTTAATCTGATCAGATTCCCCAACACCTATTTTTCACCTTGAATTAAATTCAGGCATTGGAAAAACAGGCGTTGAGATAAAAAAATAGGTGTTAGGCCTGTAAACTAGAAAAAATAATTTCTTCCATTTTCTCTCCCTTCTTTTAAGGTTAACATCTAATTCTAAGAAGTCAACCAACAAGCCATTTAGAAGGGTCCATCATCCCTCTAAATACCTAACTCATGGGGGGTCTCCTGCGTCCAAAATAGGACAAACTTAAGAACATTTTAAGGATTGTTCCTAAGCCAATGCCTGTTTTTCACCCTGAATTAAATTCAGGCATTGGAAAAATAAGCATTGAGAGCAAAAACATGTGTTATGCTTGAGAAAAATTCATATAACCTCTAATTCAAAATAAATGAAGTTTAGACATTCTAATTTATACTTAACAAAATATGGATATAGACATGGAATTAAAACTCATATGAATGGGAGAAGCCGCCCTAAAAGTGTGGGTATTTGGGGTGCCTAACACCTTTCCCAAGTGCAACTAAACAACTTACCCTGAATCTCAAAAACTCAAACCAGTATTAGGAGTTAAACCCTAGACTTACAAGTCTAGATTTCTTCTCTTCTCTGAAGAGGAGAACCAATGTCCAACTCCGTTGATTAACCCTTAGTTGGTTGCAACTCCAGACAAAAGCATCAAACCCCTCACACAAGAAAGGGGCTTGACACCTAAACCCCACAAAGAGACACTAGAGTGGGTACCTTGCCCCGGTGCCCACAACAACCTGAAGGAGTCAGAGCCAAAGTGGGCACACCGATGTCCACACCACTAGACCATTGAACCACCTATTGCTTTGTTTTTATCACCAAAACATAATATTTTAAACAAAACTTTCATTTTTACCATACACTTTTATACATGTCATTTTTGTCTATTTACATTATATTTTTTAGAATATGTGATACAAAGTTGTAATATAATTTTTTCAACTCATTATATTATATATTTAATTTTTAATTGACCCTACGGTTTGACCAATGACCCACTGGTTGAATTGGTGACCCGGTGACCTAACCTCTTTGCCAAGTCAATGTCCGGTCCGGGTTTAATAACTATGGTATGTAGTGCTCAACATGTATACATGTAAAAGTGAACATTCATTAACTACCATGCATCATAGGATTTAAGCAACTTGTCATCTTAGTTGATCGTATGAGATCTATACATGGTATTATGTATAATTCTACTAGTTCAAAGTATTCTTCTAATATATTTGCATGATAATATACATAGTATTATGTGTATACAATCACATGGTAAATATTTCTTAATCCATTCATAGTAAATATACCTAGGGAACACCCAAATAATAAATTTCTATCATTTCTCATACATAGACTATACTTTCTTAATATGAATATGTATTTATAGATCATTTCAAGGTATGCAAGAAACATCCTTAAGTGATTAACAATCATAGTAAACATTTTCATAATGAGACATATGAAATTCAACTTTTCTATTCAACCAGTCTGTCATTACCTTAATGTTTATTATTTACATCGTTGCTTTCATAAATACTTACCCCTTCCTCTAGTTGAATATAGTTTATTTTATCTTACTTGTCATCATCCTTACCATTTTAATTCATTAGGTTCCTTCACTACCTAACAATTTATCATATCCCACTTATCACATCAAATAGCTTTCATTGTTCTTCTTTTAGTATTCATTTATCATTTTCCTAGAGTTAACTTTAAGGTTCATTTATTTCTTTCCAATATTCATTCATCATCTTTTCCTTAATCATTTCACCATTGAACTATACTCCCATGAGAGCACCATCATACATTTCACTATTCTTACATAGCTTAGTAGTTTCCATCTTTCTTTAAAGATTATATATTTTCAATCATTTTCTTGATATCATGTTTTCTTGTTTATCTTAAATACTTGTCTTTTTCATTAGTAGTTTATGTATTTTCACTTCTTCTCATGCCGTTTTCTTCTCTTACATAACTTATGAACTTCTATTTACTTGTAAAACTTAGATATTTTCATCCTTTGTCCCATTTTCTTTCTTTGCATAACTTTTAAAACTTTATTTACTCTTGAAGCTTATATGTTTTTATTTCCTTTTTTATTAACTTTCATCATCTTCTTATCATAGTTTCACTCCTTTTTATATGTATTATAGACATTTCCTCCTTTCTTAACGTAACTTCATAATCCCAAGGGTGGGGCCTTTAAGGTCATATACTATGTCTTATTTTTTTCTTACACTTGCTTTTCAATGTCTTACACTTGCTTACACTTTCTTACAATTGCTTCAGTTTGGTTCACTTTGTCACATTGTATTATATCCCCAATGGTAGGATCACTTAACACATTGTATTGTATCACTAATAGGAGGACCACTTGACACATTATATTGTATCCCTAATGTTAGGTCCACTTGGCACATTATATTATATCTCTAATGGAAAGACCACTTGTCATTTTTTAATGTATGTCAATCCCATGGAAAAACCAAGTAATGGTCTATGTCTTGTAAGAGTCCTATGTCCTCATAAGTTTAAGACATGAAGACAAGATGGACTAAAGACTTAAAGAAGAGATTGGAGACTACCTCAGATTTTCCCACACCAATCAAGGTAAAGACCATGCATTGAATATCATTTTAAAAACCTAAAAATGTACTTGAACATGGTGGTAAAACCCTCATAAGACCCAAGGTAAAAAGGCCCAAAGACCATCCCTAAGAGTGCCCAAACTTGGCATTCAATAGATTCAAGTCGTGATTGATTACAGATATAGTGATCGATCACGACCCAAATCTGGGTCCAATTTGAGACACCCAAGAGCCAAGCCACTTATGCTATGATCGATCACGACTTGGATCATGGCCTGTTTGCCTAGTCCCGTGACCGATCATGATTCTCAGGATCAATCATGAGATAATTAGGCATAGAACCAGATTCTTGATCGATTAGGAGATCTGTGATCGATCACGAGTTGTGATTGATCACAAGGGTATTGTTGTAAAACATAATATTTTATTCCCCCCATGCAAAATGTTTGAAATTTGAACCTCATTTTTGAAATCTATGGCTTTAAAGAGTTACCCATTTTCAAAGATTATAATCCAATGGTTGTTGGTGCTTTTCACTCTTATAAAAGGAACTCTTCCCTTTAGGGAAAGAACTTCAAGAAAGCTAGAGTGTAAGAAATTTTACCAAATTGAGAGCTTCATTCCTTAAGAAAACCTCCCTTCTCTCATTGTTTTTGAGCTTGAGTAGCTAACATCTCCTCAAAAAATCATTCTTTCTTTCTCTCCTCTTGAATACTAAGCTTCTACAATTAAGGAGAACTTGTGGTGAGTACTTCCTAAGAGGAACCTCACACTTGGCTAAACTCAAGGAGCACTAAATCCAAGAGCTTGAAGTTTTGTGGGTAGCTAAAAAAAACTAGCTCATTAAGGATCACCCTACTTATGTAAATAACAACATTAACCAAATTGTGGTAATATTTGTTTAATCTTGCATTCATTTGCATTCATATTTACTATAAACTTTCTTTGCTTCTACCCGAGACACCAAAAATAGTTTACACACGCCGGAGACATCGAGTGTTGTTGATTATCTTGCCAAGGGAAAGTAGTGTAGGTTTTATATGTATTTGACCTAGGTTGTATTAGGCAATCTAAATGAAATATACATAAGCTCAAGAGTGAGCTTTAGAAGAGTGGACATAGGCCATCGTGCCGAGCCACTATAAATCTCTTGTTATGGATTGAATGTGTGATTGCATGACTCTTTACTTATACACTCTCTACTACTTTTACACTCTACTTGTTTGAAAATATTCTTGAGTAGACACATTGTAGCACACATACACTTGGACTAATTTTAAGAAGATTAAAATATAATTAAAATCAATCCCAAAAACTCTAAAAAGGGTAGAATAATTTTAATATCCTATTCACCGCTTCTAGGATAGCCTAATAGGTATTTCAATTGGTATCAGAGTGTAGGTTACTCGTATAGGGCTTAACAACCCGAGTAAGATCCTAGCAAAAATCCTAGATGGCTGGAGAAGATAGTTCTATATCTATTAGTACACCTCCATTCTTTAATGAAAGTGACTACGGGTATTGGAAATCTCACATGAAGATCTTTCTTAATGCATACGATCCTAGGGTGGAGTGCAATAGTCGATGGCTATACATAGTCCAACAAACCATGAAGTGAGTGGACTCCCACCGAAATGGATGTTCACAAGTTCAACTTTAGGGCATTGAATTTCATAGCAAGTGGTTTAACCCCAAATGAGTTTAGGATGATAGCTCATCTAAAAATGTTAAAGGAAGCATGAAAGCTTCTCTCGGTTACCCATGAGAGTATGAGTGCTGTAAAGATGTCCAAGCTTCAAAATATACACAACACAACTTGAAACTCTAAAGATGGAAAAGGCCAAAGAAATATCCCAATTCAATGTCAAGTTGTTTAACTTGGTTAATATTATGTAAAGTCTATGAGAGGATATTCCAGAATCAAAAGTGGTCTAAAAAGTGCTTAAGTCTCTCCCCAAAAGGTTTAGACCTAAGGTTACTACCACTGAATAAAGCAAAGACCTAGAGACCATAAAACTAGAAGAGTTGATTGGCTATCTTCAAACATTTGAAGTGACCATTAAGGAACCTACCAGAAAGAAGGAAATTTCCCTTAAAGTAGAAGAATCCTCCGAATCAAATGAAGATTTGGATGATGACTTAGCCCTAGTAGCCAAGAGGTTCAAGAAGTTTTTTCAAAGAAATACTAAGGATTACTGTAAGAACAAGCAAATGAGGAGATCCTTCCTTGGGTATAAGAAGAAGAAGGATTTCTCTCAAGAACCTCCCATTTATTATGAGTACAAAGGGAGAGGACACATTACCAAGGATTGTGGAAACAAAAAAAATAAGTTCAAGCCTAAAGGAAAGGCCATGGATATGACTTGGGAAGATGAATCCAAAGCCTTAGAACAAGAGTCTCAAAGTAGTGAGGTGGGTCCCTCACAAGAGATCAAAGCCTTCATGATTTTTGGTATTCCCATGGGTTCATTTTTGGACTCAAGCAACTCTAGTAGTGAGGATGAGGAAGATGATGAAAAATAGGAGGCATATGATGCATAAGAGGCCTTCGATAACCTCTTCATTCAAAGTGTTGAGTTAGGTAAGAGAAACAAACAAATCAAGAGGGAAATCAATGAGTTGACTGAAAAGTCAAAGTCCCTAGAAGACAACATTTTCATTCTCAAACAAGAGTCATCTTCAGAGAGTGAAAAAGAACTTAAGCTCTCTAAGGAAAACCAACCTTTTCTAAATGCTACGGAGGAGATGAGCCTAAAGATTAGTAGTGTTGAAAGAAAATAAATGAGGCTAGACTATTTCTAGGACTAGAAAAAGACAATAGAAAACATAAGAAGAGAAGACTCTTTGAGGACAACCAAGAATTATCTGAAAGGGTTCAAGAGCTTGAGGAGAAGCTCAAAACCTTGGAGGAAGAAAAGGATAAACCACTAATGATGGGTCTCTCATCCAAGAGTTAGAGGACTCAATTAAGTCCTTGACCTAACAAAACAAACCTAAATATGACTTGTGTAAACCTCTATTAGAATAGGTGTCATGACAAAGCCATCATAGACACTTTTATAATATCTATTTATTTGACATTTATAATAAAGTACTTTGTTCCATCATGACATGTGTATAAATTTATTTATGGGTAATTATTTGATCTCATGAGATGATATAGGTGGTCATTAGGTAACATAGTAGGATGTCAAACACATGGATTGTGTGTAGAGAGATTTGGCTATCCAATTCTTGTACACCTGAAACCTTATAACTATGGGTGATGCTGGGCACATCACTTAAAGGCTACTATGTGTAGAATTACCATATGATGAAGTGATATAATCTCAATCACTAGAGTGAGACTCTAGACTTACATGTAGGTGCATAAATGAAATGCATTTAGGGGATCCATAATGAACACATTTAGTAAAACTTCATTGTCAGTATAAATGATGTTCATAACTTACAAACTAATCCTTTGTCTTGAGGGACCTGTGATTCTCTAAGTTACTCAAGTTGATTATTTTGAGTTGCTAACTAGTGAGGCCTAATTGGTGGCTATATCATGGGTAGCTTTTATATTTGACTTGATGCTTAAGAGAACATAAGTGCCCAACAAGGAATCCACTACCCTTATAATAGGGAGAAATATTCAGTTTAGGGATTACATGAATTGATTAGACATAAAAAACTAGACCTAATGTTTTGACAAAGTGTTTGTTAAAATGATTTTCAAAATTATATTAAATAATTATGTAAGTATTTAAAAAAATTATTAAGAAATGTTTTTAATGTCCTAGAGATAATTTACCAATGACCAAAAAGGTTTGACAGTGCCTGGTTTATTATCTTAGAGGTCATTGAGGGATATTGTATAGTTAAACAATGTTTTTGTGAAAATGTTTGTGAGGAAGGGCCTTAATGTTATATTCTAATCCTTAAGAGTTCAATTGTTGCATGTCACGGGGATTGTTGCAATTAATGGAGTGTCTGGCTGTAATTATCAAACAATTGAGTTCCTGATTATAGTTTTGACTCAATTCAGGATAGTGGGCCCCAAAAGCTTAAGGATAAGATTTCCATAAGGATCCCATACCCCCTATTATTTATTTGACCTCTCCTTATCCCTATATATAGGGTTACCACGTTCAGATATGGTCTTGTAATAATTCTGGAAATAGGAGAGGTGCAGGGAACTCTAGAGCAGATGTGGAGACTTTGGAGACCGGGTTAGATTAGATTCTTATATCCAGTTAATTGATTAAGGTAATTCTAAACTTCCTTTGTGATTAGATCATAGAGATTCATTTAGTGATCATATGAAAACATATTTTGATATGTGATTTGATCAATAAACTTTACTAATTTTAATGTTTAAGAACAGTAATCGTCTAACAACCTCACAAGGAAGTCCCTTAATTATCTCAAGAAAATCAAGAAACTTTATGAGGACAATAGGAAGGCCGCGTTTATGGTGGCTCAAGGATATGAGCACCTTGAAACATGATCACCATTGGGAAGGATCATGGAGACATGACTGGTCTTGGATTTTACCCCAATCCTAGTGCCTCTTCATCTACACAAAGGCCTTACAACACCTTTGTCAAACCCACCGGCAAGGTTCAACCACCTTCTCAACCATCTAAGAAGGGAAAGGAGAAAGTGGAGCCTCAAAATCCTTATCAAAGGCCGAAGGAAAGTGAGAAGAGACCAAATACCTCATTCAAGGGAAATGCTCCCATAAATCAAGGTAAAGCTTGGGAAAAACCAACTTAAGCCCAATCTCGGTCTTATGCTCAAGTGGTTAGAGGTACACCTAAGGCTCAACCTTATTCTTATGTCAAGGAGACATGGAATAAGTTTCAAGCCAATAAGGCTTCTACCTCAATAGGGTATCAATGAGATGCCCATACTTCTAGGATGGTCAAAAGATAAAGTAGACAACCTAGAAGACCACAACAATCCTTCAACAATGAACCACCTAGAAGGAACACCTCATAATCCTACACCTAAAGAAGACCCCTATTATATTACTTCTATTATGGCTTAGAAGGGCACATCAATGTGGATTTTAGGAAGAGGAAAAATGACATTAAATCCCAAAGGATGCAAACTTCTAGAAAATGCAAGGTGGGAAAAATGTCAACAAGAAAAACTATTTTCAAAAGGTTGAAAATAAGAACCTTCAACAAAAAAATGATTTAGACCAACATCTAAGTGCTAAGAGGCAAGCTCCTAAAGCCCCATTGGTTAAATGGAAATGGATAAGGAATGAGAAAACCACGTGTTTGGTCATTCATTCCGCTCGTCAGAAGCACATCAAGATGGTATCTTGATAGTGGGTGCTCGAACCACATTTATGATGAGAAGGACTTATTTGTTCAACTTGTGGAAACCCAAGGTGGATACCATAGTGACCCCTGGTATTCCACAACTCACCAAAGATGTATATGTGCAAGGACTAAAGCACAATATGGTGAGTATAAGTCAAATTTGTGACAAGGGATTCCTTACACAATTTGGCAAGGATGGGTGTGCCACCAAAGATCCTCATAATGGAAAAATCTTAGCTGAAGGAGTAAGGAATAATGACAATTGCTATGTCATAAACCCTTACCCCCAAATGATGGACACATGGCTTATATCCCAAAAGGATGAGACAAATCACTGGAATCAAAGATTAGGCCATCTCAACTTTACGAACCTTGCTAAACTTAACAAGAAGGGAATAATCAAATACCTTCCCAAGCTAAGTAAGGTTGACAATCCTTTATGCAAAGGTTGTCAAATGAGCAAATAAACTAGAGTCTCTCACAAAAGACTACTCTAATAGGGACCTCTAGACCTCTAGAACTTCTCCACATAGACTTAGCCGGTCCTACTAAAATAGAGAGTATAGGTGGTTGAAAATATTTCATAGTGGTGGTTGATGATTTCTCCAGATATACATGGGTAGCAATCATAAGAGAAAAATCTAAGGCCTTCAAAGAATTCCTCAACATTTGCAAGAGAATTCAAGTTGAGAAGGACCTAAACATCAAACGCTTTCAAAGCGACCATGGAAGGGAATTTGAGAATCACAAATTCTCAAATTTATGTGGAGTTGAGAGTGAAGCATAAATTTTCAGCCCCTAAGACACCTCAACAAAATGGAGTGGCTGAAAGAAAAAATAGAACAGTCCTCTACATGGTTACTTGCATGCTCACAAGCAAGAACTTAGCCAAAAGATTTTGGACTGAGGCAATTAGCACCGCATGTTATGTCTCAAACTGTGCCTACCTTATACTGGTAATAGACAAAACAGCCTATGAATGGTGGGGTGGGAAAATGCCAACTGTCAAATACTTCAAAGTATTTGGAAGCACATGCATTGTCCTTAGAGATAGAGAGCATATTGAAAAGTATGCTAACAAAAGTGATGAGGCAATTTTTCTAGGATATTCCACCACAAGTAAGGCCTACTGGATCTATAATACAAGGACACTCTTAGTTGAAGAGTAAATCAATGTAGTGGTAGAAGATCGTGAAGTACCACTAGGGCAAGGAAACTTGCCTGTTGTGATATCTGATCATGAGGATGAGACCTCATCCCAAATAGAGATTGATAAATCTCAACAAGGATAAGAGGCAGTCACATCTCAAACAAGTTTGGAGGATGAAGTTGAACAAACTCAACCTCGTCCAAAGGTTAAGAGGCTCACCAAGGGATTGTCATAAGAAGACATCATTGGTGATCCAGATACCGGTATGATGACTAGGAGACAAATTGAAAACATTCTAAATCATTTTTGCTTCACATCCAAGATAAAGCTTAAAAGAGTTAAAGAGGCTCTAAATGATCCTGATTGGATCATGGCTATGCAAGAGGATCTAAATCAATTCCAAAGGAATAATGTGTGGGTCCTCACTAAAGGCCCTTTGACAAGAATGTCAATGGTATCAAATGGATCTTCGCCCCTGTTGTGAGATTGGAGTCCATTAGGATTCTTTCATCCATTACTTACTACTAAAAATTCAAATTATATCAAATGGATGTAAAGAGTGCATTCCTAAATGGAATTGTCCAAGAAGAAGTATATTTAGAGAAATCAGATGGATTTATCGACCCTCACTTGCCTAACTACGTATATAGGCTTAAGAAGACACTTTGTGGCCTCAAACAAGCTCCACGAGCATTGTATGAAAAGCTCACTGGATTCCTTTTTGGTCACCATTTTGATCGAGGAACTGTAGAGAAGACATTCTTCATGAAGAAGCAAAATGGTCACATACTCATAGTACAAATCTATGTGGATGACATCATTTTTGGGTTTACCAATGAGGAGATGTCTCATGGTTTTGCTCAAACAATGAAATCAGAATTTAAGATGAGTATGGAAGGAGAACTAAGGTTATTCCTTGGTCTTCAAATAAAGCAAACCAATGATGGCATTTTCCTAAGAAAAACCAAGTTTGCAAAAGATCTTGTTACCAAGTTTGGTTTATATGAATCCAAACCTACTAACACCCCCATTAGCATAAGTGACAAGATCACTAATGACCTTGATGGAGCCGAGGTCAATTTCACTACTACCGAAGCATCATTAGGAGTTTTCTCTACTTAACTATGAGCACACCAGATATTTCATTTAGTGTAGGTGAATGTGTTAGATATCGACCTGCTCCTAAAAAATCACATCTTAAGGTAGCTAAGAGGTTCATCTAATATATCCATGGGACTACAGAGTTTAGGTTATAATACCCATTTGACACCACATTTGAAATTTTGGGATACCTAGATGCTAATTGGGCTAATGATGTCGAGGATCGTAAAAGTACGAGTAAATGTTGCTTCTATATAGACAACAGTCTAGTCTCTTGGCATAATAAGAAATAAAACTCCATCTCACTATCAACTACCAATGCTAAGTAGATTACGGCTGGTAATGGATGTACCTAACTCCTATAGATGAAGTAAATGCTAAAATACTATGAGTTGGATCAAGGCACCATGGGTCTATTTGTAGACAATAAGAGTGCCATTGATATATCCAAAAATTCAGCTAAGCACTCAAGGACAAAGCACATAGACATTAGATATCATTTCATTTACCAATTGGTAGAAGAAAAAGTTGTGTATTTAGACTATGTGAAGACCAAAGATCAACTTATTGATATCTTGACCAAACCTCTTAATTCCAAGCGGTTTGAGTATCTTAGGAGTGCTATTAGCCTTTACATAATCTAGAAAACTCTCATGGACTTTCTCATTACAAAGGGCCAAGATGTCCTTGAAATCCAACCAACCAAGGTTGGATGACACTAGTGGAGGAGAAGTAGCCCAAGTGAGTGAGTCTACTCAGTGGGTTGAGGTGTAAAGGGCCACACCTACAAAAAATTCCTAAAATAAGTTTAAGTGTAGGCCTCGTGATCGGTTACAAGATCTGTGATTGATCACAATCATGACCAATCACGGATTTCATGATCGATCATGCCTTGACCGATCACAGATCTTGTGATCTATCAGGAGGGAGAAATTGGAAAAAAAAATTGCATGCAATTTAAAAGGCTGACAGGAGATTTTTCTCCATTTCTCTCCCACGCCTAAGTCAATTTATCTTCCATAGTACCTCCAACACATATTGCCTACTCATTCTCATCTAAATCCTCATTTCTCTTGCTTCAATGGTTCCTCGAACCAAAAGGACTACAACTAAGGCCTCAAAATCCACAAATGGTAGTTCCTCATCCCGATCCCCATGGAATCCATGGAAGAGGCCAATGGTGGCATCTCCACCTAAAAGCAAGCGGTCAAAGAAACTGGATGATGGATTCATCTCACCTCTGCAACACCTATAGTCTAAAGAGGTATAAAAGGTGTTTTTGAAACATGCCTTCATTGTCGAAAGATACATTGACCAACAAACTAGGGTCATAACTCGTATCTTCGACAAGCTTTTTTCAATGGGATGGCTTCCTATCTTCCAAATTAAAGATTCAATTCAAGAAGAGGCAATTCATATTTTCTACTCCAATGTATTTCATGAAAACTTCACTAAGAAATCATTTTATTCATCCATCTATCATGTGCCCATCGAAGTGAACCCGAAGGTGATTGCAAAACTTCTAGGAGTCCCACGGGTGACTGAGCATGCCTTGGAGTTCTCCATTAGCAAGCTCACAATGGCACAAGAATCAGAAAGGGTTGAAGAACTCTATGGAGAAATTTCTAAAGGGGACACTAAGTTGAAGCACTCGGATTGTTGACCAGTGTTGAAGTTTCTTCATCACATATTCTCATACAATCTCCTACCCACAACACATAGAAGCAGCCTGATAGATGATGCGGCCTATCCTGATTGATGGAATCCTCACCTTGAAGAGGATTGACCTCGCTTCGGTCATATGCCATGTCATGCTCAAGGAAGCTACAACGAAACATTCTATAATCAGCCTGTTGTTCGCCATACTCATCACCAAGCTCCTTTCATAGGCCAAAGTTCCCTTCAAGGTGGAATCGAAGGGTGGATAGGGTGTGATAGTTGGTTTTGGTACCCTCTTAAGAATCGGCCTAGTTTCCAAGGTTGGCGAGTACTCGACTGGTCTGACCTTTAAACCTGTACCACACCAAGTGTCCTTTGCCAAGGCCAAGTCCATTATGATGGGCTTATTATTCAGGATCTTTGGTAAGATCGGCAATCTTCTAAAGAATAAAAGTGAATCACAAAGAATCAAAAACTTCTTGCCATGGCCTACAATGAGGGTTACCTATACAACCCACTCCAATTAGAGTCCGCGAGCTATTCTAAGGAGGATGAGGCCCCTCATGACGAGGCTGAGGATCACTTTGATCTGCCTGACTACCAATTTTAGGAGGACTCTCCTCCCTCAGATGTAGAGTATGATGCTAGTGATGATGGTGACGTGGGAAAGAAATTCAAGAAGAGGAAGAAGATGATGAAGATGATGATGATGGTTCCGGTTCCTATGATGGAACTGATGATGAAGAAGAAGGAGAAGGAGTAGATAAAGAGAATGTGGATGACCTCGAGTATGAGAGGTGAAGCTATTTTGGAGGTTGTCAGTCCTTGCCTATAGTGGAAAAAGTTTTTTTTTGTGCAGTTATATCCATGCCCATAATGGCATTAGTTGTTTATATTTTAGTATGGACAATTATGCCCAGTGGGCTTTCAATGTTTGATACTTTTGTGTGTAGGATTTTTGTAAACACACTTTCTAGGGTAGTTCCCTAATGTTTATATAGCCTTAAGAGCCTGAAGTTCAAACATGTGTAATCTTTGACTATTAATGACATTCAATTGTTCTTGCCTAATTTCTCCTTTGCATGTTCCTTAGTGGCAATGTTCTTTATTATTGTTTATATCTCTTGTCAATTATTGCCAAAAAGGGGGAGAAATAGTTTCAAATCCACTATGACAATAGTGGTTGGAAGCAAAGGGGAGTGCTTTCACACATAAGGGGAGTATCACTCAAATAGATGAAGCAAATATTCAACACTCACCAAACAACAACACTGAAATGAAATTTTAAATTCAAAACAACATGTATCTCGTGTAATTGCTCATTATCATGTTTATATATTAATCTATTGGCATGAGGAAGATGTTTGTTTTGTGGTTGTGAGTGCAGGATTTATGACTCAAGCACAAGACATGAAAACTAGAAAAGTTTATTCTTGTATAATATTGAGTCTATGTAATTTGGGTTTTGGAAAATCCTTGTATCAATTGTAAATCAATGTATTTGGGGTTTTCCATGGAATTGACAAGGGGGAAATTGTTAATATATGCCAATCCCATGGACAAACTAAGTAGTGATCTATGTCTTGTAAGATTCCTATGTCCTCACCAGTTCAAAACATGAAGACAAGGTAGACCAAAGACTTGAAGAAAAGACCAGACACTACCTCAGATTTTTTCACACCAATCTAGGTAAAGAGCATGCATTGTATAGAATTTTAAGACCTAAAAATATACTTGAACATGGTGGTAAAACCCTTGCAAGACCTAAGGTAAGAAGGCCCAAAAACCATCCTTAAGAGTGCCCAAACTTGGCATTTAGTAGATTTAGGTCGTGATCAATCACAGATCTCATGATTGATCATGACCCAAATTTAGGTCCAATCTAAGACACTCAAGAGCAAAGGCCTTATGCCATGATTGATCATGACTTAGATCATGGCTTGTTTGCCTAGTCCCATGACCGATCACAAGATAATCAGGCATAAAGCTAGATTCGTGATCGATGGGGGCATTTTTGTCAGACATAATATGTTATTCCCTTTATGCAAAATATTTTGAAATTTGGGCCCATTTTCGAAATCTATGTCTCTAAAGAGTTGCTCATTTTCAAAGATTCTAATCCTATGGTTATGGGTGCTTCTCACCCTTACAAAAGAGAACTTTTCTCTTTAGGGCAAGAACTTCAAGCAACCTAGAGTGTTTAAGAAAGTTTACCAAATTGAGATCTTCCTTCCTTGAGAAAACCTCCCTTCTCACATTGTTTTTTAGCTTGAGTAGCTAAGATCTCCCCCAAGAATCACTCTCTTTCTCACCTCTAGAATAGTAAGATTCTACTATTGAGGAAAACTTGTGGTAAGCACTTCCTAAGAGGAACCTCACACTTGGTTGAGCTCAAGGAGCACTAGAGCCAAGAGCTTGAAATTTTGTGGGTAGCTAAGGAAAACTAGCTTATTAAGGAGCACCCCACTTGAAAAAATAGAAATAGCAACCAACTTTTGGTAATATTTGTTTAACCTTGCATTCATATTTACTATAGACTTGCTTTGTTTCCGCCTGAGACACCAAATGCAGTTCACACTTGCCAGAGACACCAAGTATTGTTGATTATCTTGCCAAGGGAAAGTAGTATAGGTTTTGTATGTTTTTAACCTAGGTTGGATTAGACAATCTAAATGAAATATATCTAAGCTCAAGAGTGAGCTTTAGAAGAGTGGACATATGCCATCGTGTCAGACCACTATAAATCACTTGTTGTGGATTGAGGGTGTGATTGCTTGATTCCTTACTTGTATACTCTCTACTACTTTTACACTCTACTTGTTTAACAATATTTTTGAGTAGACACATTGTAGCACACACACACACTTAGACTAATTTTAAGAAGATTAAAATAAAATTAAAATCAATCCCAACAACTCTAAAAGGTAGAATAATTTTAATATCCTATTCACCCCCTCTAGGATAGCCTAATAGGTATTTCATCATTGATTAATCCCACTGATAAGATGCACTTGACACATTGTATTATATCCCCAATGGCAAGACCACTTTTCATTGATTAATTTCAATGATAGGATTCACTTGGCACATAGTATTATATCCTTAATGGCAGGACCACTTGTCAATGATTAATCCTAATGATAGGATTCACTTGTTTCCACTTTTTTTATTCATATCATTCTTTTACTTTCCTTGATTCATTATCTTACATACCTTACATTTCCCCAATAGTGGGACCTACACATCTTGATCTTGATCTTACTCATTGTTTATTATTAGTAATTAATCAATTCATCTTAACATTATATAACGTATTCTTTACTCATGATACAAAAGGCATGCATTTTCATATGATACATTCACTAGCATAATTATAGAGGAATAATCCATCATTAGAGGTGTTCACTAACATCATCTAAAAGACATTCAAGAAGAAAGATGGTTCAATGAGATTGTGCATCGACTATCAATAGTTGAACAATTGACAATAAAGACTATGCACTCGTTATTGAGAATTGATAACTTATTTGATCAGTTACAAGGCAATAAGGTCTTTTCAAAGATTAACCTTAGATTGGGTTACCATCAACTCTAAATCAATAAGGAAGATATACCAAAGACTGATTTCGGCACTAAATATGGATACTATGAGTTCTTAGCTATATCATTCAGCTTGATGAATGCCCCTATTGCTTTTATGGACTTGATGAACTGTGTGTTCAAACCCCACTTGGACAACTTTGTGATTGTGTTCATTGACAACATCCTTGAATATTCTAAGAGTCCAGAAGAGCACAAGGAGCATTTCAAGATTATATTACAGATTTTGAGGGAAATGAAACTTTATACGAAGCTCAACAGGTGTGAATTCTGGTTAGACCAAGTCATGTTCTTTGGCTATGTGATCTCCAAAGATGAGATTTTTGTTTATCCCAAGAAGATAGAGACTATGGTGAATTGGTTGAGACTAACAAATGTATATGAGATTCACAGTTTTGTGAGTTTAGCTAACTACTATAGAAAATTTATCAAGGGATTCTGAAGCATTATGAGACCTTTAAAAAACTAACCTAGAAGAATGTGAAATTTGAATGGAATGAAGCATGTGAGAAGAGCTTCTAAGAGATGAAGGACCAGCTCGTGTCTGCACTGGTTCTTTCTCTACCTTTGGGATCTGAAGGTTATGTTGTGAAGTGTGATGCCTCGAGGAAAGGATTAAGTTGTGTTCTTATGCAGCAAGTCAAGGTGATTACATTTGCCTTAAGAAAACTAAAGTTGTATGTGCTGAACTATCTCACACATGATTTGGAATTAGATGTCGTTGTGTTCTCTTTAAAGATTTGGAGACACTATTTCTATCTCTATGGTGAGACATGTACGATCTACACTGACCATAAGAGTCTGAAATACATTTTCTTGCAGAAAGATTTGAATCTTAGAAAAAGGTGGTGGATATAGTTGATCAAGGAGTACAATTGTACCATTCATTACCATCCTAGTAAGGTAAATTTCATGGTTGATGGATTGAGAAGAAAATCTTTGAGTTATTTAGTGTGCTTGACTAGAGGAAGAATGTCTCTTTGTAAGAGACTAAAAGAATTGAATGTGGACCTTCACATAAATGAGTTGAGTGTACTTCTTGCACACCTGAGTGCAGTCCCCTATCCTTAACAAAGTGAAGAGCACTTAAAAGGTTGACCCTCAACTTATGAAGATCATAGATGAAGTGAGAAGTGGTGCTAAGATAAACTTTTTGCATCACGATGATGATGGATTGAGATTTGGAAACCGTTTATGCATTCTGAATGACTATAATCTAAAAAAGGAGATTTTGGTAGAAGCTCACCATTCTACATTTTTGGTACACTTGGGTAACACAAGATGTATCATAATTTGAAGGAATATTATTGGTGGAGTAGAATGAAAAGGGATGTTGTCGAATTTGTGGCCAGATGCTTGACAAGCCAACAAGTCAAGGTCAAACATCAGAGGCCAATAGGACTTCTATAACCCTTAGAGGTTCTGAAATAGAAGTGAGAGTACATTTCCATAGACTTCATCATGGGGTTGTCTAAGACAAGAAATGATTCAATGCTATTTGGGTGATCATCGACAAATTAACTAAGTCTGCCCATTTCATACCGATTTGAGTTACTTATCCATTGGATAGGTTGGTATAGTTATATGTGGATGAGATTGTACGATTACATAGAGTCTTGATTAGCATTATGTTTGACAGGGACCTAAGGTTCGTGAAATGTCTCTAATACTATCCTAGAGGGGGGTGAACAGGATATCAAATTTATTCTACCCTTTATTTCTAATGTTGGGATTGATTTTAATCTTCTTTAAGTGTGTGTGTGCAACAAAGTGTTACTTAAGTATTTAATCAAATATGTAGAAATCTACAGAGAAGTATGAGCACAAGTGATAGAGACGAGGAAACACACAAACAATCCACAACACAAGATTTTTAGTGGTTCGGCACTAAGGCCTACATCCACTCTTCTAAAGGTCACTATGAGCTTAGGTATATTTCATTTAGATTGTCACATATAACCTAGGTCAACATACAAAACCTCACTATTTGCTCACAAGCAAGCTACTTAACAACACTCGGTGTCTCCAACTAGTGTGCTCTACCTCCAGTGTCTCCGACAGAAGTTGTTAAGCTTCTGGTGTCTCCAGCAAAAGCAATGCAAAGGATGATGAAATAGTATGCAAATGAATGCAAAATGAATAGCAAGGCTTATTACTAAGTTGGTTGATTTTGTTGTTCTTACCACAAGTGGGAGTGCTCCTTGTTAAGCTAATTTGCCTTATACACCCACTTTTTCTTCAAGCTATAGAACTACAGCTTCACAAGCTAGGTCAACCTCAAAGGGATTCCTCTAGGAATAACCCAAACCACACCTCTTTTGTAAATGTTAGCTAATATCTGCTAAGAGGGAACCAAGAGAGATTTTCTCGATGAACTTGCAAGCTTGTAGCTCAAGCAATGGAGGATTAGGGTTTCTCACCCTTAGAGGCTCTTTTTGGCAAAACAAATAACACTTTCTTAAGGCTTAAAGATCTATTTTCCGTAATGGGAAACATTCCTTTTACAGTATACAGAAAAGCCTCTTAATCCTTGGATTAGAATCTTTTCAAACGAACAAGAAGATCTATCATTCCATTTAAAAATAGAAAAATGAGGGAATCCCAAAATACCAGATTTATGACCGATCATGAGGTTTGTAATCAGTCACGAGGCTATTTTCTCAAATGCCTCAAAAATGTGTCAGGAGATGTCAAGTGGTGTGGGCTCTACTTTAAGTCACAACCATGACGTGATCGGT